>JAAAWM010011983.1:0-139432 GCA_036873465.1 Thinopyrum obtusiflorum | reverse complement strand
AAAGGGAAAAACCCAAAATGAAGGAAGGTTCTCAAAACTGGTTTAAATAGTGCACTACGCTACGGTAAAAATGGGCCTACCCACCCCAAAGCGCTTGCCTCCCTCGTAGTGTGCGTCCAACCGATAGTTTGCCACAACGAGTGGCAGATTGGACTTTCCCTAGAACTATGCGCTCGAACCCAGATTAAGCTGGCATATTTCCCTAGCATTCACATTAATGAAACAATTTCCCTTAGGAAAAATGGAGGATGATAAACAGAAGGGAAAATGGAGGAAGGTTCTAAAAAAAAGATAAATGGGGGAAGGTTCTAAAAAAGGGGAAATGGGGGAAGGTTCTCTCAAAAGAAGGGGAAATGAGGGAAGGTTCTCTTAAAAGAAGGAAAAATGAGGGTTCGGCTCAGCTGCAGGGCTCCCTGCACGAATTATTGTGCGGGGCCAGTAAGAGATCGCCATGTGTCCTTGTGGGCCAACCACCCCCAATTAAGTTAGATTATTCTGTTACGGTCTAAATATTCGTCTTCGCTGGTCCCCCCCCCCCCCCCCCCCCCCCCCCCCCCCCCCCCCCCCCCCCCCCCCCCCCCCCCCCCCCCCCCCCCCCCCCCCCCCCCCCCCCCCCCCCCCCCCCCCCCCCCCCCCCCCCCCCCCCCCCCCCCCCCCCCCCCCCCCCCCCCCCCCCCCCCCCCCCCCCCCCCCCCCCCCCCCCCCCCCCCCCCCCCCCCCCCCCCCCCCCCCCCCCCCCCCCCCCCCCCCCCCCCCCCCCCCCCCCCCCCCCCCCCCCCCCCCCCCCCCCCCCCCCCCCCCCCCCCCCCCCCCCCCCCCCCCCCCCCCCCCCCCCCCCCCCCCCCCCCCCCCCCCCCCCCCCCCCCCCCCCCCCCCCCCCCCCCCCCCCCCCCCCCCCCCCCCCCCCCCCCCCCCCCCCCCCCCCCCCCCCCCCCCCCCCCCCCCCCCCCCCCCCCCCCCCCCCCCCCCCCCCCCCCCCCCCCCCCCCCCCCCCCCCCCCCCCCCCCCCCCCCCCCCCCCCCCCCCCCCCCCCCCCCCCCCCCCCCCCCCCCCCCCCCCCCCCCCCCCCCCCCCCCCCCCCCCCCCCCCCCCCCCCCCCCCCCCCCCCCCCCCCCCCCCCCCCCCCCCCCCCCCCCCCCCCCCCCCCCCCCCCCCCCCCCCCCCCCCCCCCCCCCCCCCCCCCCCCCCCCCCCCCCCCCCCCCCCCCCCCCCCCCCCCCCCCCCCCCCCCCCCCCCCCCCCCCCCCCCCCCCCCCCCCCCCCCCCCCCCCCCCCCCCCCCCCCCCCCCCCCCCCCCCCCCCCCCCCCCCCCCCCCCCCCCCCCCCCCCCCCCCCCCCCCCCCCCCCCCCCCCCCCCCCCCCCCCCCCCCCCCCCCCCCCCCCCCCCCCCCCCCCCCCCCCCCCCCCCCCCCCCCCCCCCCCCCCCCCCCCCCCCCCCCCCCCCCCCCCCCCCCCCCCCCCCCCCCCCCCCCCCCCCCCCCCCCCCCCCCCCCCCCCCCCCCCCCCCCCCCCCCCCCCCCCCCCCCCCCCCCCCCCCCCCCCCCCCCCCCCCCCCCCCCCCCCCCCCCCCCCCCCCCCCCCCCCCCCCCCCCCTACGTGCGTGTATTAAACACGCTGGGTAACACAACAGGTGCACAAGTCGTCGACGGACGCGGCGTCGTCGCTGCTGGTGACGGCGCTGAACGAGGGGCGCGACGTGATCCTGGACGGCACGCTCTCCTGGGAGCCCTTTGTGGAGCAGACCATCGCCATGGCCCGCGCCGTGCACTCCCAGCGCCACCGCATGGGCGTGGGCTACAAGGTGGACGAGGACGGCACCATCACCGAGAACTACTGGGAGCCCGTCCCCAACGACCAGGACTTCGTCGCCGCCAATAGGGACAGGAAGCCATACCGGATCGAGGTCGTTGGCGTCGTCTGCGACGCCTACCTCGCCGTCGCCAGAGGGATCAGGTACTATACTACATAGCCCACCTTATTTATCTGCATCGTTTGAATTTGCGTGTGTGTGTGATACGTGCGTGTATTAAACACGCTGGGTAACACAACAGGTGCACAAGTCGTCGACGGACCCCCCCCCCCCCCCCCCCCCCCCCCCCCCCCCCCCCCCCCCCCCCCCCCCCCCCCCCCCCCCCCCCCCCCCCCCCCCCCCCCCCCCCCCCCCCTGCGCTGCAGGAGAGCGATCATGACGGGGAGGGCGGTGAGGGTGAACTCGCAGCTCACGTCGCACAAGAGGTTCGCGGCGGCGTTCCAGAAGTACTGCCAGCTCGTGGACGGGGCCAAGCTCTACAGCTCCAACTCCTTGGGCTCTCCACAGGTACTTTTACTGATCAACTACGTACTCAGGACAAGCTAAGTTCATCTTAATTTCTACTCAGCTACTGTAGTTGTTAATCAGCTGGCCACGAATTTCTTCTCTTAGCTGATCGCGTGGAAGGGCGACATCAACGGCAGCCTGCTGGTGGAGCCGCGCGAGATCGACTGCCTGGACAAGGTGAGCAACCTCAACGAGAGCGCCACCTCCCTGCACGACCTCTACCCCGGCGGCGCCACCACCTGCGGTTCCCGCTCAATCTGGGACGACATGATCGTCGCGCCGTCCCGCGCCACCGTCCAGCGAGAGATCCGGGAGGCCATCCGCTCCGTGGAGCCCACGGCGACGCCGACCGCCTTGTAGCATCCATCCATGTTGTCATGTCGATGTTGCGGGCGCTGCTGGCCGGGTGTTCTTGGGCCTTAATGAATCGCGGCCATAGTTTTGACGCGGCAGACGGAGGCGAACTGGGGCAACTTAAGTTGCTGTGTGTGGGTTTTTTTGTGGTATATAACGGTCGTTGGTACATACACCAATGTCTGCAGCTAGCAGTTCAGATGAAATGTATGTTGCGACATCCATTTGAGGATAAATAAATCTTGTAATTAATTACCTGAAGAATAATATTTCTATATACAAAAGTCCAGCTTTTAATGATTTTTTAGCCCTTGTGTTTTCATAAATAAAAAGTTTTCTAAGTTGAGGAAGTAGATCTGTCAGATGATGGAAACCAACTTTTTACTAAAACATGGATAAATAACATACTAAAACTCGAGATGTAAATTTTCTCAGGTGCAAGGATCACAGTTCACAACTAATTAAGACCATACAGCTACAGTGGTGGTTGATGCCTTTTCATGCCCCTTTTATTTTCTTTTGCAAGCACTTTCATGCCCCTTGTCGCTTCCTACTGTTTGTGGGAAGAAGTTTATGGGGTCGCACATTATTGCAATCATTTTCACTTTTTCAGTGTGGTCCATGGACATGTTTGGCAAGATTTTGTAGAGCCAGGTGAGAGTGAGACTTGCGATAGCAGGTGGATGTGGGCTATCCGATCTTGGCATCTTTCCCATGTATCGTTGTCAATAGTGTTTATGCCTTTTTTTCATGGCATCTTTCCTCCATGTATCGTTGTCAATAGTGTTTATGCCCTTTTTGTCATGATATAATGGAAACCGTAGAAAATGTTATTTGCTCATAGCAAAATTTTTTTTTACAAAATACTGGTCTGGCTTGCAATTTTGGGCCATCCCAATAAACTCAACCATTATATAGTTAGTTTTTTTTAGCGGCCCCCATTGCGTAGTTAGTTAGGCCTCCAAGTTAGTCTCAGTTCAGATCTGGGGCGCCTAAGCGAGACATAGGGAACCTTAGAAAATGCTATTTGCTCATAGCAAAGAAAAAAACTTAGAAAATACTGGTTTGGCTTGCAATTCTAGGCCACCCCAATAAACTCATCCATTCGGTAGTTAGTTTCTGTTTTTGTTTGTTGAGCAGTACCAGTTGTGTAGTTAGTTAGGCCTTTCCAAGTTAGGCTCGGTTCAGATCTGAGGCGCCCCTATGTCTCGTTTTTAGCAAGATGTAGGGAACCCTCGCGTCAAAGCCAGCGAGAGATGGGCCGGCCCAGGTGCGTTGGAGGCCACAACCTCCTTTTTTCGTTTCTTTTACTTTTGTTTATACTTCCAAGTATTCTAAATAAAATATAATACAAAAAATATTTGCAAAAAATGGCAAGCAAGGTTTTCCAAAATGTTAAATGTGTATAGAGAAAATATTTCTCATGTATACGAAAAAATATACAATGTGTGAAAAAAGTTGATCATGTATTTAAAACATATTAATCAAGCATTTGAAAAAATGTTAAACAAGAATTTGAAATATGTTAATCAATCATTTGAAAATTGTTAAATGTGTACAGAATTTTTTTGAACATGTATTAAAAAATGTTAATCTTGCATTTGAAAAAAATGTTAATCAAGATTGTAAAAATGATAAATGTGTATAGAAAAAATGTTGACAGCGTATTAAAAAATGTTGATCCTGCATTTCAAAATTGTTAATCAAGTACTTGAAAAATGTTAAATGTGTGTAAAAAAGGTTGATGATGTATTAAAAAAATGTTAATCAAGCATTTAAAAAAAGTTAAATGTGTATATAAAAAATGTTGACTATGTACTCAAAAAATGAAAACTTGTATTTGAAAGATGTTAAATGTGTATTAGAAAAATGTATTAGATATATATACCAAAAATTTACAATGTGTATATGGAAAAAAAGTAGACATCCAAAAATATAAGTTTTCAAAAATTATTAATCATGTTTTGCAAAAATGTCAAACGTGTATATAAAAATGTTTCTGATGTATAAGAAAAATGTTGAATGTGAACTGAAAAAAAGTTAACACGTGTTAAAAAAAGAAACCGATGAAAATCGATGAAAAAATGAAGAAAGCCAAATAGAAAAAGCAATCAAGATGAAAATAAAAGAATGAAAAACTGAAGAAAACAATGCAAAAGAACGAAACCGAGTACGAAACAAAGGAAAAAAAAGAAAACCAGGGAGAAACGAAGAAAAAAACAAAAGAAGCAAAAACAAAACATTGAAAATCGAGAAAGAAACAAAGAAAAACAAAGAAAAAATGAAAAAAAGGGGTGAAAACCAAGAAAGAAACGAAGAAAAGCAATTTAAAAGCAAAGAAAACAAAATAACAAACAAAACCATGAATAAAAGAAGAAAGCTAACAGAAAAACAAAAAAAATCAAAGAAAACCAAAGGAGAAACAAAAAAAAAACAGAAGAGAGAGAAAATAATTCGAACCAGCGAGCAAGTGCGAAATCACTAATTAAGGAGTAATCCTTTAAAAAATCACTCCCACCTCCTCAGGTTGCGACAAATGGCGCACTGCATGCGCGCCACTTGTTGCAACCTGGGAGTTTTCCCTTTTTTTCGTACTTCCGTTTATTCAAAACATTTTATCTCTTAACATGTATGTCCAAATCTCGAACTGGTTTCACCATTGGATTCCTCGCGTTGAGATATTCAAAACTAGATCCCATGTTGATAGGTTTTGAAGAACCTTTTTTCACGAAAAAAACCGGACAAAAAACCGAACGGAAAAACCAAACCGGGAGCATGTTTTTCTTTTCTTTTCTGAAGAGGCACGGCCGTGCCTCTTGCGAACGCACAACCGTGCCTCTCGTGGAAGGAAAAGAAAATAGAAAACATGTTTTTTTTTTCGTTTTCGAGAGGCAAGGCCGTGCCTCTCGTGGAAGAAGAAAAAAACACATTTTTTTCATTTCCGAGAGGCACGGCCGTGCCTCTCGCGGAAGCAAAACCGTGCCTCTCGCGGAAGGAAAAAAGCAGAAAACACGTCTTTTTTTGTTTCCGAGAGGCACGGCTGTGCCTCTCGCGTAAGCAAAACCGTGCCTCTCGCGAAAGAAAAAAAAACATGTTTTTTCCGTTTCCGTGAGGCATGGCCGTGCCTCTCGCGAAAGCAAATACGTGCTTCTTGTAGAAGCAAAGCCGTGCCTCTCGCGGAAGGAAAAAAAGTGTATTGTTGCGCAATTTTTTTTTCAAATTTTTTTTTGCTCCAGAAGCTAAGGAAGACCGGTGGAAAATCAAAAAGTCAAAAAAAAACCCGGAAAAAAGCATTCTAAAAAGCCGAAAACGCGTCCGAATTAATAAAGAAAAAACAAAATTCGAAGGAAGCGTCCAGAGCGCGACACGTGGCGGCGGTTGAGAGTGCACCAAGTGGTCGTTGGGAGGCGCCCTCGCCAACTAGTTGGTCCCGAGCAAGTGTGGCATGGTAGCGATCGAATAATAAGAAGAAACAGGCCGCCCAGTTTCTGTGCGAGCTAAAAGACCTTCAGCGAGAGGAGTTATGGTCTCGCTATAAGTGAGACATAGCTCTCGCGTCAGATCTGCTTGAATAAGGCTACCGAGCCTAATAAGCAGGCGGGAGGCCTGGTGTAGGCTATTCGGTATTTGTAGGATCTCAGCGATAAGCATGGGCTTGCAAATGGAAAGCGAGACCAACCAACCAGTGTTTTTTTAGTGTAAGATAAGAAGAAATTGTGTTTTTCTAGAAATCACAACTTTAGATACTATGGTCTATTTTGCATCAACAAATAGCTTGTTTCCATAAATCATAATATCTCTAACACCGTGTTTTTTCCAGAGGTATCGGCCCAAAAAATGTTATGGTGGACATGGTTCCACATGCACCCAGATGAATAAAAAAAATCTAAAAAACAGTAGGGAAATAAATTTTTTGTTTTAGCTAACATAGTTGAGTGTTCTACTCACATGTGAATTTCCATGAAGAAATGACATCCATGATGTTCTAGGAAAAAAATTATACCTCCAAAATCCTAAAAAAATAAGGCCTTTTTAGGGCACTGATTTTATCTTCTATCCAGAACACCATGAATGCCATTGCTTCATGAAAATTCACACGTGGTATAACACTCGATCATGTCTGTTACAAAAAATGACCATAATTCTTATTATTTTGCTATTAATTTGATTTTATACTATTTTTTTGAGTGCATGTGCATGCAGGAGCCAAACGTGAGTGTTGGGTACCGACCTCCTTTTTCCCGACAGGTCGAGGACAATTACGTTTTGTAAGGAGAACTACGGTTTCTAGAAACTAAAGTTTCACCAAACATGTATCAAAATGTTGAGGTTTTAAATGATTAAACTTTTGGAAAAATTGTACTGCCAAACTAGGAGAAGAGTCATATAGGATGGAATAGGACACAAATGTGTATGAAAGAACTTTGTATATTCATCTTGAAAATTGTATTCTTGCTGCTTTTGTTGTTCCTATGTCTTACTTTTTTTTTTTGAGGAAAATGCCATCATGGCGGTTTATATTTCATGTCAGAATAAAGATACATCGTTTGTTAATACATCCACTAAGAAACCCGGGGCTCCGAATTTCAAACAATGGTTCTGAGACACCTTCGAGTTCTTAGCAAGCAGATCCGCCGACATATTGGCTTCCCGAGGGCAATGACTAAAAACTATAGAGATAAATTGCTAGATAAGAAAGAACATTCTTGAAAAATTGCCGTTGCTGGTCCAAGTGAATTCCCACCACTCTGCATGATCTTGATTACCTCCAGACTGTCCGCTTCGACATAGATTTTGTTGCAACAACTTGATTTGCTAGTAGGAGGCCATCTCATAGTCCTCTAGCCCCTGTCGTCGTCGCGTCTTCCAAAAAGGGTATATCACTGCAGGAAGCAGCGACAAACAAACCGGCCTCATCACGCAGCACTGCTCCCGTACCACCTGTACCAGTGTCCTAATCAAATGTGGCATCGACATTAAGTTTGATGACACCCTCCGGTGGCTTGGACCAGCCATGCCTTTTTATTTTAGTTTGCTTCATTCTTGCCCGTGAAAAGTTCTGCGCCAAAGTTGATATATCTTGGGCTGATCTGGCTAACTCATAGATCTGCTCACCATGTGTGTGTGCGCGCGCATTTGCCTGGTTTCCACCATGCCACTACTGCAGGATGGTCCAAACGCGACACTACAATCAGAGACCCTTCGATAATACTGTGTGTGATGTATTAATCGCAAACGGTGGTGTAAGAAAATCATAAAAAATGATACGAACTGTTTGCGATGGCGCAGACATCAAACACAATTCAGATCAGAGCTGCGTGTGCGATGCGTGGCATACGGTTAATCCATACGAAATGTTTGCAATGAGCCAGAACAACAGAAACGGTCAACCAGATGAGAGTGTGTGCGACATACGATATACAGTTCACTGGGATGAACTGTCTGTGATTAGGCAACACAACAGAAACGGACAGCCATATCAAGGTGTGTGCGATGGAGGGCATACAGTTCACTCGGATGAATTATTTGCGATGAGCCAAGCCAACACAAACAGTTGAACTGAACAAAATGTGTGTGATACGCGGCAAACAGGTCCGTAATCAGAAATGTGTGTGAAGACCGATAATAGCACAGACGATTGCTGCTAATGAGCCATGTGCTTTG
Organism: Thinopyrum obtusiflorum; assembly: GCA_036873465.1. Taxonomy (NCBI): domain Eukaryota; kingdom Viridiplantae; phylum Streptophyta; class Magnoliopsida; order Poales; family Poaceae; genus Thinopyrum; species Thinopyrum obtusiflorum. The sequence continues at coordinate 131,098 of JAAAWM010011983.1, read as the reverse complement.
CTCTGTCTACAGAAAAACAACACATATATAACTAAAATAAGCATACAATTACATAAGTGACTATACAAATCATTCGCACACACCTCAATAAATAATTGTATGCATTCTAAACTAGGAGAAACGATAATCTAGTTATCTACTTCTTGTGACGCGCCCGCCACTGCTCTGTGGCTCGACCCCTTGTCTGGGGCAGGACGAAGACACTTCCTCATGTCAACTATCCGCATGTACATCTCGTAGCTTGTGTACACTTCCTTAGCCGCGTACTTGACGTGTTCTTCATCCAGTCTCTGATCCCAGGCACTGTGCCAAGGCATTCTTGTCCTTCTTGCTCTCATCCTTCATCTTCATGTAGTAGGGGTCGATGATGGCCGAGGCGAGGTCAACCAGGGAGTTCTGTTTGTTTTTGGTGCTGCCCCAGACCTTGTAGTGGTCACAGATGTTGACAAGATTCTGGCAGGCCAATCCCGAAACCTCGAGCACTTTTCGATCGTTGGTGGTGTCCACCGTAGCGAAAATTTAGTCGGGGCTGTTGATAAACCTGGCGAAACAGTCACAAGGCCTTGTGGCCAGGTGGTAGTGGTAGACGAGGGCGTCATCTCGCACGCACAACTGGGCGACGACAACCTTCTGATCATGCCTGGCATGATCGCTGGTGAACTCGAGGTTGAAGCCGACCACTTGGTACTTGTCCTCAGCAAGCAACTGCTACATAGTTTGGATGGAGCTCTCCACCGAGACCGGCTCGTTCGTGTACACCACCGATAGGTCCTTCCCCCTCACGTGGGTGTCCATTACGTGATGCGTGGTGAACTGCCCCCGTTGTCGTCGTCGGCCGCTAGGAGCTCCATTGGAGCCATGGGGAGTGCCATTGGAACCGCTGGATAATCTCTCTGTATATGTCCTAGTGGATGTGATTATTGTGTCGTGTGGCGCGAGAGATGAAGGTAAATGGCCGCGGGAATAAATGGGGGCCGGGCGGCCTGGATTCTCGGCACGTTCGCATGACAGTTTTTGCAGCGGGTAACTGCATCGTGGCGCCGCGCCCGGCGCAATCACATGCATAATGGCAGCACGAATGTACGTGATCGTGCGCTGGCCCCAAACACTGCAGCGCGCGTGGAGGGACGTGAGCAGAGCGCGCCGCGACAGGACGCGAGCAGAGCGCGCCGCGGCCGCCTCAACCATGAGCAACCACACACATAGAGCAGTTGAACACGCAGGGAATGGTCGTCTACAAGTCGACCGGCAGTTGCGAGCCGGCGGCATGATGTGAAACTACGTCGCATTCCACATCACACGGTGGTCGAACAATCATCTGCGACGCTGCGTAGAGAGCGGCCGTGTGCTACTACCTCCGTCTTGGTCTATTAGTCCTCTTTATATTCTGTACCATATTTTGACCTTAAATTTAACTAACAAAATATTAATGCATATTATAAAAATAATATAATTAGAAACTATGTTCAAATACGAATCCAACGATATAATCTTTGGAGACATGCATTCATATTTTATTAGTTAAATCTCTAGTTAAAATTTGGCACAAAAATACAAAGAGGACTTATAAACCAGGACGGAGGTGTAGTAGGTAATTAAATCGCAAATATTTTTTTATTAACCATATGTGTACGTGTCGTTTCGTCCTCCTCTTGCACGTCTTGTCACCCCGCTGCCGCAGACGGCTTCGAGCGCAGGTTTGAGCAGCGCGCAGACGTTCTTTTGGCCAAACGGTGGGTCGAAGTGGCGCCAATGAATCGTCGGGTGAGCCCGTTCCCGCGCAACCGCGCAGGTTCCCACGCATAGCCGCCCAAACTTCCCGCCCGACTCGGCGAAATCCCCCAAAATCCCAATGCTTATCGGCCTGCTATATAAACCCTCACGACCGGTGAGTCCTGCGTCGCATTTTCCCCTCGCTTCCTATAGCTTATCTCGTCTGCTTCTCCCACAATCGCCAATGGCACTGGTCCGTCGTCATCGCTCAACCACTCCGCCGTCATCAGAGGAAAGTTCCAGCTGGGAGGCTACACCGCGGCGGCGGTGGCGCAGTCCCTGGCGTAGTGTAGTGTGCGTGGCGTCCCTGCTGGGTGTGCGCGCAAAACCCACCACACGCTCCGCCGCTGCTCGTCGACAGATGTTTCCGGCCGCCGTTGCCGCCACCCTACCATCTGCCGCCGTGGCCGCCACACCACCATCGAAAGCCAGGGCCATTGCCCGCTCCGCCACCATGGCCCGAAGGTGGGAGGTGGCCGTCGTGGCCGCCACCCCACTGTCGGCACCATGGCCATCACCCGCTCCGCCACTGCGGCCCGAAGGCGGGAGGTGGCGGTCGTGGCCGCCACCCCACCGTCGACCGTCGTGGCCGCCAGCCCATCGTCAACTGCCGAGGTCATCATCTGCTCCGCCATCGCCGCCCGAAGGCGGGAGGTGGAGCCCCGCATATGCGTCATCGACCTTGCACGCTACATTGTGTTCCTGCGGGAGGAGGAGGAGCGCCTCGTCAAGCATGCAAAGAGTCTTACCGCCGCCGTGGCCGCATCACACACCGCCGCAGAGGCACGGAATGAGGAGATCTACGAGGAGTCATGCCGCTTTGAAAGGGGTCGTCCGGAGCGGCAGAGGGCGTTCGAGGTGAGCGTCGTTAAAGGTGCAACAGCGGCAGGCACCGGATTTCAGTTGTCCAGCTAGTCGGTAGGCTCCTCGTCCTCTGCCTCTTACTGAGCGCGCTCGATAGAGGAGAGGCTGCTGGAAGTAGTACAAAACCCCTCCATAGTAGTAGCATTTAGGGGCTATTTTGTTCAGTTCATTTGACTATAGATGTGGTCGAAGTGTACAACGCACTTAAAATTAGCTAGTATATATAGTTGAACTAGCTATTTCAGTACGTGCTTGGCAACAATTGTAGTACAAAGCCCCTCCATAGTAGTAGTATTTAGGGGCTATTTTGTTCAGTTCATCTGACTATAGATGTGGTTGAATTGTACAACGTACTTAAAATTAGCTAATATATATAGTTGATCTAGCTATTTCAGTACGTGGTTGGCAACAATTGAGGAAAAGTCTGTTTGCATAAAGAACGACTGCTTAATCTATGATTGAAATCTATGCTGACTGAATTTTAGTTGCAAAAATTAGATAGTGCTAGTGATTTTTAGCTGCAAATTTTGACAAATGACAGTGTTACAAGGTTGACAAAGAGCAATGTTACTAGATCGACAAATGTCAATCTTTCCAGTTTGACAAATGGCAATATACCTAATATGATAGATGCAAATCTTACCAAATTGTCTGTATGTGATTACACAAGGGTCATCTGAAAAAATTGTTTGTGTTGAAGGGATGTACAAATCCTGCGTGCCAGATTTTCTCCTGGCTTAGTGGCGAAGGAACCATAGCTCTCGCTTTGCCTACCATCTTCAATCTGAACTGTTTGCGATGAAGATATGCACAAATCCTGTGCGGCAAATTTTCCCTTGGCTTACTAGGGAAGACCATAGCTCTCGCTTTGCATACGGGTGTTCTATCTAAAACGTTTGTGATGAAGAGCTGCACAAATCTTGCTCGGCACATTTTCCCTTGGCTTACTGGGGAAGCTATTGGTATCTAAAATGTTTACGATGAGTGTTTTAAATTTAAAATCCATTGATGTTTTTTAAAATCATTTGATAAGTCTGTACATTCAGAGAGAAAAACGCAAGTTTGTTCAAACCATATGTTTCATTCAGTCACACGACAACTTTATATTCATACGATCGAGATATAGTATTAAACCCCAAAAAACTAATTCCGGCGAAGGCGGAGGTAGCGTGCCGCGCCGGTGTTGTCGTTGTCATCCTCCAGGACGCCGTTGTTGAAATCTTCAAGGCAGCACAAAATGTTCTTCACTTGGAAATCAAACATCTAGTCGTCGTGCGATCGACAGGTGGGGCGCGGGAGGACGGCAACTCGCGGCGCTACGAGGTAGCGGTCGACGGCGGCGTCCCATGACGCTGAGGGGGGGCGTGCGCACGGGCACGGGCGCAGCGGGTGTTGGCAAACGCAAGGGGACCGGCGCCACGGTGGGTGCAGGGGCGCGCACGGGCACGAGCATGGGCGATGGCGCTGGCATGTACACGAGCTCGCGCGGGTCCGCAGGGACCTCGCTAACGCCCGCGGCTTCCAGCTCTGCGATAGTGCTTGGCGACCAGCCCGTCAATGCTACGGGGATGGTCGCTGGCGCGGGCGCGGGGATGGGAGCTGGGACGGGCGCAGGGGCAGCAACCGTCATGGCCAGCTCGTTCAGGGCCATGTCCATGAGGCCCCATTCCTCCTTATTTTCTATCTCGTCTGCCTCGGAGTCGACTTCACCAAACTGAAAGACTAGTGGCAGATGATCCTTCTGCGCCATGGCGTTGGTGGAGGTCTGTGGCAGGGGAATGGGAGGCGAACAGTAAGGCCGCCCGTATGAAACAGCGGCTCGGGTGCCATTAATGGAGAGGATGCGAGCAAGGCGGGCGGCCATGGAAGTCAAAGAGCTTGCTTCCCAGTGAGCCTGCGCAGCGTACAGCTCGCACGCTTCCCAGTGAGCCTACGCATTGGAGGATAGTTTGCACGCCTCTCGATCAGCCTGCACAGCGGACTGCGCTCGCACGCCTCACGTCTACTCAAGCAGCTGTCCGCACGGCACCTCCTTGCCATTAAAAGTGTGACGCGTGGTGTAACGTGAATGGTTAACAGAACGCCCATAATTTAAATTATACAAACGTTTGAGATGATAAGGTGGCAGCTATTTGTTTCAAAATGTCTTTATTGGCTGTTGATTGGAGTGCGCCTTCTCTCAAATTGGACACGAAAAATACCACAGCATGTCGGGTGCCATTCCATGATAGTGTGCCAAGTTTCCTGAATTTCAGACGAGTTTTGGATTTACTAGAATTTAAAAACAAAGTATCTCAAATTTTTGCCGGCAAGCAACGGTGCCCTGGTGTTTGAAATTCATTCACATTTCTTGCATGGGACCTAAGCATGCACCCAAGGACACACATTTGATTTTTCAACCCATTTTTCTGTACTGGAGCATGTGCTTGTAGTTCAAATTTAAACTATGCACATAAAATGCCTAGAAAACTCAGTTAATGTATAGAAATGTCCAAATGAACCCCGAAAAATTTCAAATTTTAACACGACACTCATGTTGCTCTATGTTGCCACTAGGAAAAAAATTGAAAACAAGAAGAGGCAACAAATATCATTTCATCCACAAGGAGGCACATTCCCTACCGGAACCATGAGGCTTGTTGTGAGAAGCTCTCATTTGTGAGAAGCTTATACCCAAACCTGCCCCAAATGGGACAATTTTTTTAGCACATCATGTTGATGCCGTTCCATGATAGCATGCCAAGTTTCATGAATTTCAGACGAGTTTTGGATTTACTAGAATTTAAAAAACATGTATCTCAATGTTTGCGGCCGAGCGATGGTGGCAAGTTGTTTGACATTCATTCTCATTTCTTGCATGGGACCTAAGCATCCAACCAAGGACACACATTTCATTTTTCAACCCATTTTTCTTCATTGGAGCATGTGCTTGTAGTTCAAATTTGAACTATGCACATAAAATGCCTAGAAAACTCAGTTAATGTATAGAAATGTCCAAACGAACTCCGAAAAATTCTATATTTTAACACGACACTCCTGTTGCTCTATGTTGCCACTAGGAAAAAAATTAAAAACAAGGAGAGGCAACAAATATCGTTTCATCCATGAAGGAGGCACATTCCCTATCGAAACCATGAGGCTTGTTGTGAGAAGCTCTCATTTGTGAGAAGCTTATACCCAAACTTGCCCCAAATGGGACAATTTTTTTTACCATAACATGTTGATGCCGTTCCATGATAGCATGTCAAGTTTCATGAATTTCAGACGAGCTTTGGATTTACTTGAATATAAAAATCATGTATCTCAATGTTTGCGGCGGAGCGATGGTGGCAACGTGTTTGACATTCATTCCCATTTCTTGCATGGGACCTAAGCATGCAACCAAGGACACACATTTTATTTTTCAACCCATTTTTATGCATTGGAGCATGTGCCTGTAGTTCAAATTTGAATTATGCACATAAATGCATAGAAAACTCAGTTAATGTATAAAAATATCCAAACGAACCCCGAAAACTCCAAAATTTAACACAACACTCCTGTTGTTCTATGTTGACACTAGAAAAAAATTGAAAGCAAGAAGAGGCAACGAATATCGTTTCGTCCACAAAGGTGACACGTTCCCTACCGCAATCATGAGGCTTGTTCTGAGAAGCTTATACCCAAACCTGCCCCAAATGAGACAATTTTTTTACCACAGCATGTTGATGTCGTTCCATGATAGCATGCCAAGTTTCATGAATTTCAGACGAGTTTTGGATTTACTAGAATTTTAAAACCATGTATCTCAATGTTTGCAGCCAAGCGACGGTGCCGAGGTGTTTGATATTCATTCATATTTCTTGCATAGGACCTAAGTATGCAACCAAGGACACACATTTGATTTTTCAACCCATTTTATGCACTGGAGCATGTGCTTGTAGTTGAAATTTGAATTATGCACATAAATGCCTAGAAAACTCAATTAACGTATAAAAATGTCCAAACAAACCCCCAAAAAAAATCCAAATTTAACACGACACTCCTGTTGTTCTATGTTGACACCAGAAAAAATTGAAAGCGAGAAGAGGCGACGAATATCATTTCGTCCACAAAGATGACACGTTCCCTACCGGAACCATGAGGCTTCTTGTGAGAAGCTCTGGTTTGTGAGAAGCTTACACCAAAACCTGCCTCAAATGGGACAATTTTTTTTACCACAGCATGTTAATGCCATTCCATGATAGCATGCCATGGTTCATGAATTTCAGACGAGTTTTGGATTTACTAGAATTTCAAAACCAAGTATCTCAACGTTTGTCGGCGAGCCACGGTGCCGAGGTTTTTGAAATTCATCCCCATTTCTTGCATGGGACATAAGCATCAACCCATGGACACATATATGATTTTACAACCCATTTTGGTGCACCGGAGCATGTGCATATAGTTTAATTTTGAATTGTGCACCTGAAATGCCTAGAAAACCAAGTTAATGTATAAAAATGTCCAAACGAACCCTGAATAATTCCAATTTTTTTGAGGACAAATATAGTTGCTTGTTCACTACAGATAAAAGTTCTAGCAATTCAGACACCCTCCTTTGCCGCTGTGACCCCATTATGTATTTTAAATCAAGACAAAAAATCAAGTAGATCACACATAGTTTATTATCACCAACCGTGTGAGATGCAGTACAAAATATCTCGGAGCACCGTCGGAGTAGTACGTATATGGCTTACGCGAGAAGGTGCGTCGGCTATAGTCCATAGCCAATGCGTCAAGCACACTAGCTCGCTCCCCAAATATCATTTCACTGTTCAATCATCGCCGATGAAAGATGGGGACGTGGACCCGCGTTGTGAGGGCAACTTTGGCGGCCCACTCCGGCAAGAGCGTGGCTGTAGCCGCCATGCGCGTGCTAACAAGCTGTGTGAGCACGGCCGCAATCTGCGACCGGGCGGCCAAGGCAGCCCAAACAGACGTGGTTGCTGCTCATGTGACGGCAGCAACATCTGCGTCGGGGATAGCAGCTGTCCGTTCCGCAGCGGTGGCCTTAGCCCTGATGGAGGGTGCCCACGACCATGTCGAGGCCGCCCACGCCCAGCTCCTGGCGGTCACCGTACAAATTGAATGAAGCTTCTCCTATAACGGTCGGCAATCCATGGCTGAAGAGTTGGCTATCGCCAAGAGCGTTCGAGCAGCCGTCCGTTCCTTTGTGGTATACCTTGCCACGACGGAGCTCGTCCAAGCCCAGATCGCGGCCGCCCACGCCCAGCTTGTGGCGGCCTTTTCCAAAGAGATGGCGGACGCGGATGGCAAGATGCTTGCCGAGTATGGTTGATACGTCTCCAACGTATCTATTATTTTTTATTGTTCCATGCCGTTATATTATCATTCTTGGATGTTTTACAATCGTTTTATAGCAACTTTATATAATTTTTTGGGACTAACCTATTGACATAGTGCCCAGTGCCAGTTCCTGGTTTTTGCTTTTTTTTACTTTGCAGAAAATCAATACCAAATAGAGTCCAAACGCAGCGAAACTTTTTGAAGATTTTTTCTGGACTAGAAGACACCTGTTGGGCCAAAGAAGTACCAGAGGGGGGCTCCGAGGGGCGCACAACCCACCAGGGCGCGCCTGGGGGCCCAGGCGCGCCCAGGTGGGTTGTGCCCACCTCGGCCGCCTCCCGCACCGCCTCTTTGCTCTATAAATACCCCAATATTCCAAAAACCCTAGGGGAGTCGACGAAACACAATTCCAGCCGCAACAAGTTCCAGAAACCATAGATCCAATCTAGACACCATCACGGAGGGGTTCATCGTCCTCATTTGTGCCTCTCCGATGATGCGTGAGTAGTTCATTGTAGACCTACGGGTCCGTAGTTAGTAGCTAGATGGCTTCCTCTCTCTCTCTCTCTCTCTCTCTCTCTCTCTCTCTCTCTCTCTTGATTCTCAATACAATGGTCTCTTGGAGATCTATTTGATGTAACTCTTTTTGTGGTGTGTTTGTTGGGATCCGATGAACTTTGAGTTTATGATCAGATCTATGTTTTTATCCATGAAAGTTATTTGAGTCTTTTGATCTCTTATATGCATGATTACTTATAGCCTCGTATTTCTTCTTCGAATATTTGGTTTAGTTAGGCCGACTAGATTGATTTTTCTTGCCATGGGAAGAGGTGCTTTGTGATGGGTTCGATCTTACGGTGCTCAATCCCTGTGACAGAAGGGGAAATGACATGTATGTATCATTGCTATTAAGGATAAAAAGATGGGGTCTATTCCTATATGAATAGATCTTGTCTACGTCATGTCATCATTCTTATTGCATTACTCCATTTCTCCATGAACTTAATACACTAGATGCATGCTGGATAGCGGTCAATGTGTGGAGTAATAGTAGTAGATGCAGGCAGGAGTCGGTCTACTAATCTTGGACGTGATGCCTATAATGATCATTGCCTGGATATCATCATAATTATTTGAAGTTCTATCAATTGCCCAACAGTAATTTGTTTACCCACCGTCTGCTATTTTTCTCGAGAGAAGCCACTAGTGAAATCTAAGGCCCCTGGGTCTTTTCTTTATCATATTTGCCTTCGAGATCTATTTTTATTCGCTTTTATTTTCAGATCTATTAATCCAAAAACCCAAAAATACCTTGCTGCAATTTATTGTTATTTATTTTATCTCGCGTTCCCGCGAGATCTATTTAACCAATCTACTACAATTTTATCTATCTTTTTACCCGGGAGGGATTGACAACCCCTCTTTTACGTTAGGTTGCAAGTATTTGTTCTTTGTGTGTAGGTACCATTTGCGTAGTGTTGCGTGGTTCTCCTACTGGTTCGATAACCTTGGTCTCATCACTGAGGGAAATACCTACCATAGCTATGCTGCATCATCCCTTCCTCTTTGGGGAAATACCGATGTAGTTCAAGCCGCATCAAAAGGAATTTCTGGCGCCGTTGCCGGGGAGACATCATCAACATCTATCAGGTTCCTAATCACAAATCTAATCTCCTTGCAATTTACATTATTTGCCATTTGCCTCTCATTTTCATCTCCCCCACTTCATAAAAATTTGCCGTTTTATTCGCCCTCTTTTTCGTTCGCCGTTTTCTCGTCAGATCTCTTGTTTGCTATCTCTACTTGTGTTACCATGTGCCCTCTATTTGCTTGCATCTTTGCTTGCTAAAAATCTATTGATATGGATCGTCATCCACTTGCTAATCTTTTTAAAAGATCCAATTATGATGAACCAATTGATAGTGAATTGAATTCACTAGATTATCTTTATGAAGTTTTGCTTGAGATTTATGAATCTAAAAATTCTGATGAAGTGTTAAACGAAGAAATTTATAAAGTGATTCATGATAGATCCTTGAATGAAAATCATGATTGCAATGATATTATTATAAATTCTATTAATGACAATTGTGTTAGTGATATGCAAAACCCCAAGCTTGGGGATGCTTGTTTTGTTATGTCCACTACTGATTGCAATGATCATGATTGGGGTGATAATGATTCTTATGATCTTGAAAATTTATTTAAACCTCATGATGAATATGCTTGCGATAATATTAAAAGTGGGTTTGGAAAAGTGTCAACTTTAGCTAAAAATAATCCCACTTATTTGGAGAGTGTTCAATCTTATGAAATTTTTGATAAAAGTGGGCTTGGAGAGGTCATGACTTTATTTGATGATAATCCCACTATTTTAGAAGAGTGTCAACTTTGCATGCATGTGGATCATGAAGAGAATACTTTATGTGATAGTTATATTATTGAATTTGATTATGATCCTATATGTAATTATTATGAGAGACGAAAATATGGTTGTAGAAATTTTCATGTTACTAAATTACCTCTCGTTATGTTGAGATCGTCAATGTTTTATTCCTCCTCCATGCATATGTTAGATGTTTCTTGTCTTGATAATTGGTTTGCTTATAAAATTCATATGCATAGGAAGTATGTTTGACTTAAATGTGTTTGTCATATATTTCATGATGCTCTCTTTGTGTTTCAATTCTTATCTTTCGTGTGAGCATCGTTGAAACCTTATGCCTAGCTAGGGGCATAAAACGATAGCGCTTGTTGGGAGGCAACCCAATGAATAAAATTTATTTTTATTTTTTATTTCTGTTCTTGAGTGTTTGCACAATTATTCTACTGTTATGATTGTGTTTTTTATGTTTTAATTAGTGTTTGTGCCAAGTAAAGCCTTTGGGATAGATTTGGTGATAGTAGATTTGATCTTGTTGGAAAACAGAAACTTTTATGTCCAATAAAATATTTTTTAAATTCACAGATGCAACGAAAAATTCTGATTTTTTTACAAAAGATTTATATACAAATTTACTATGTTGTCCTAATTTTTCTGTATTTTTGGAGTTACAGAAGTATGAGAACAATTCGCATCTTTACAGACTGTTCTGTTTTTGACAGATTCTGTTTTCTTTGCATTGTGTGCTTATTTTGATGAATCTATGGTTTGTATTGGAGGGTATAAGCCTTGGGAAAGTTAGAATACAGTAGATATAATGCAATAACAAAATTTGAATGGGTTTTCTATAGTACTTAAAGTAAATATTGTGTTTTCTTATACTAACGGATCTCACGAAGATTTTGTTGAGTTTTGTGTGATTGAAGTTTTCAAGTTTTGGGTGAGATCACGATGGATGAAGGAATAAGGAGTAAGAAAAGCCTAAGCTTCGGGATGCCCATGTCACCCCAAGTTATTATCCATATAGAAGCAAGCAACTTAGCTTGGGGATGCCCGAGTGGCATCCCCTCTTTCTTCTAACGACCATCGGTATTTTACTTGGAACTATATTTTTATTCGTCACATATCATGAGTTTTGCTTGGAGCGTCTTGTATAATATGAGTCTTTGCTTGTTTTGCTTTTTATTTTAAGTCATCTACCCTTGCTGGACACACCTATTTGAGAGAGCGAAAATTATGCTATGATTTGTTAGAATTGCTCTCTATGCTTCACTTAAATCTTTTCGAGCTATGGAATTGCTCTAGTGCTTCACTTATATCTTTTTTAGCACGGTGTGCTTTATTATTTTTGAAGAAATGCTCTCATGCTTCACTTAGATTTATTTGAGAGTTAGAATTTTTTTAAGAAATTCTCTCATGCTTCACTTAAGTTATTTTGAGAGAAGAAAAAATTTATGCTCATGTTCTTCACTTAGATTTGTTTGAGCTATCAAAAGCAACATATGAAACTAGTCCCAAAGTGATAGATATTCAAGAGGGATATAATAAATACTTTCATGAAGATCATTGGACAAAATAAACTTGGTTCTTTGTAATAGTTTTTTGTTGGGGAACGCAGTAATTTCAAAAAAATTCCTACGAACACGCAAGATCTATCTAGGTGATGCATAGCAACGAGCGGGAGAGTGTGTCCACGTACCCTCGTAGACTGAAAGCGGAAGCGTTTAGCAACGCGGTTGATGTAGTCGAACGTCTTCGCGATCGAACCGATCAAGTACCGAATGCACGGCACCTCCGCGATCTGCACACGTTCAGCTCGGTGACGTCCCTCGTACTCTTGATCCAGCTGAGGCCGAGGGAGAGTTTCGTCAGCACGACGGCGTGATGACGGTGATGATGAAGTTATCGACGCAGGGCTTCGCCTAAGCACCACAACGATATGACCGAGGTGGAAATCTGTGGAGGGGGGCACCGCACATAGCTAAGATCAACTTTGATGTGTTCTAGGGTGCCCCCCTCCCCACGTATATAAAGGAGGGAGGGGGAGGCCGGCCGGCCTCAAGGGGCGCGCCAAGGGGGGAGGAATCCTACTCCTAGTAGGAGTAGGTTCCCCCCCCTTTTCCTAGTCCAACTAGGAGGAGAAGAAAGGAGAGGGAGAGGGAGAGGGAAAGAGGGGCTGCGCCCCCTCCCCTAGTCCAATTCGGACTCCCCTTGGGAGGGGGCGCCACCTCCTAGCTGCTGCCCTCTCTCTCCCCTAAAGCCCACTAAGGGCCCATAACTTCCCGAGGGGGGGGGGGGTTCCGATAACCCTCCGGCACTCCGGTTTTATCCGAAACATTCCGGAACACTTCCGGTGTCCGAATAACATGGTCTAATATATCAATCTTTATGTCTCGACCATTTCGAGACTTCTCGTCATGTCCGTGATCTCATCCGGGACTCTGAACTACCTTCGGTACATCAAAACACATAAACTCATAATACCGATCGTCATCGAACGTTAAGCGTGCGGACCCTACGGGTTCGAGAACTATGTAGACATGACCGAGACTCATCTCCGGTCAATAACCAATAGCGGAACCTGGAGGCTCATATTGGCTCCCACACATTCTACGAAGATCTTTATCGATCAAACCGCATAACAACATACGTTGTTCCCTTTGTCATTGGTATGTTACTTGCCCGAGATTCGATCGTCAGTATCTCAGTACCTAGTTCAATCTCGTTACCGGCAAGTCTCTTTACTCGTTCCGTAATGCAACATCCCGCAACTAACTCATTAGTCACATTGCTTGCAAGGCTTATAGTGATGTGCATTACCGAGAGGGCCCAGGGATACCTCTCCGACAATCGGAGTGACAAATCCTAATCTCGATATATGCCAACTCAACAAACACCATCGGAGACACCTGTAGAGCATCTTTATAATCACCCAGTTACGTTGTGATGTTTGATAGCACACAAAGTGTTTCTCCGGTATTCGGGAGTTGCATAATCTCGTAGTCATAGGAACATGTATAAGTCATGAAGAAAGCAATAGCAACAAACTAAACGATCATCGTGCTAAGCTAACGGATGGGTCTTGTCAATCACATCATTCTCTACCCCCCCCCCCCCCCCCCCCCCCCCCCCCCCCCCCCCCCCCCCCCCCCCCCCCCCCCCCCCCCCCCCCCCCCCCCCCCCCCCCCCCCCCCCCCCCCCCCCCCCCCCCCCCCCCCCCCCCCCCCCCCCCCCCCCCCCCCCCCCCCCCCCCCCCCCCCCCCCCCCCCCCCCCCCCCCCCCCCCCCCCCCCCCCCCCCCCCCCCCCCCCCCCCCCCCCCCCCCCCCCCCCCCCCCCCCCCCCCCCCCCCCCCCCCCCCCCCCCCCCCCCCCCCCCCCCCCCCCCCCCCCCCCCCCCCCCCCCCCCCCCCCCCCCCCCCCCCCCCCCCCCCCCCCCCCCCCCCCCCCCCCCCCCCCCCCCCCCCCCCCCCCCCCCCCCCCCCCCCCCCCCCCCCCCCCCCCCCCCCCCCCCCCCCCCCCCCCCCCCCCCCCCCCCCCCCCCCCCCCCCCCCCCCCCCCCCCCCCCCCCCCCCCCCCCCCCCCCCCCCCCCCCCCCCCCCCCCCCCCCCCCCCCCCCCCCCCCCCCCCCCCCCCCCCCCCCCCCCCCCCCCCCCCCCCCCCCCCCCCCCCCCCCCCCCCCCCCCCCCCCCCCCCCCCCCCCCCCCCCCCCCCCCCCCCCCCCCCCCCCCCCCCCCCCCCCCCCCCCCCCCCCCCCCCCCCCCCCCCCCCCCCCCCCCCCCCCCCCCCCCCCCCCCCCCCCCCCCCCCCCCCCCCCCCCCCCCCCCCCCCCCCCCCCCCCCCCCCCCCCCCCCCCCCCCCCCCCCCCCCCCCCCCCCCCCCCCCCCCCCCCCCCCCCCCCCCCCCCCCCCCCCCCCCCCCCCCCCCCCCCCCCCCCCCCCCCCCCCCCCCCCCCCCCCCCCCCCCCCCCCCCCCCCCCCCCCCCCCCCCCCCCCCCCCCCCCCCCCCCCCCCCCCCCCCCCCCCCCCCCCCCCCCCCCCCCCCCCCCCCCCCCCCCCCCCCCCCCCCCCCCCCCCCCCCCCCCCCCCCCCCCCCCCCCCCCCCCCCCCCCCCCCCCCCCCCCCCCCCCCCCCCCCCCCCCCCCCCCCCCCCCCCCCCCCCCCCCCCCCCCCCCCCCCCCCCCCCCCCCCCCCCCCCCCCCCCCCCCCCCCCCCCCCCCCCCCCCCCCCCCCCCCCCCCCCCCCCCCCCCCCCCCCCCCCCCCCCCCCCCCCCCCCCCCCCCCCCCCCCCCCCCCCCCCCCCCCCCCCCCCCCCCCCCCCCCCCCCCCCCCCCCCCCCCCCCCCCCCCCCCCCCCCCCCCCCCCCCCCCCCCCCCCCCCCCCCCCCCCCCCCCCCCCCCCCCCCCCCCCCCCCCCCCCCCCCCCCCCCCCCCCCCCCCCCCCCCCCCCCCCCCCCCCCCCCCCCCCCCCCCCCCCCCCCCCCCCCCCCCCCCCCCCCCCCCCCCCCCCCCCCCCCCCCCCCCCCCCCCCCCCCCCCCCCCCCCCCCCCCCCCCCCCCCCCCCCCCCCCCCCCCCCCCCCCCCCCCCCCCCCCCCCCCCCCCCCCCCCCCCCCCCCCCCCCCCCCCCCCCCCCCCCCCCCCCCCCCCCCCCCCCCCCCCCCCCCCCCCCCCCCCCCCCCCCCCCCCCCCCCCCCCCCCCCCCCCCCCCCCCCCCCCCCCCCCCCCCCCCCCCCCCCCCCCCCCCCCCCCCCCCCCCCCCCCCCCCCCCCCCCCCCCCCCCCCCCCCCCCCCCCCCCCCCCCCCCCCCCCCCCCCCCCCCCCCCCCCCCCCCCCCCCCCCCCCCCCCCCCCCCCCCCCCCCCCCCCCCCCCCCCCCCCCCCCCCCCCCCCCCCCCCCCCCCCCCCCCCCCCCCCCCCCCCCCCCCCCCCCCCCCCCCCCCCCCCCCCCCCCCCCCCCCCCCCCCCCCCCCCCCCCCCCCCCCCCCCCCCCCCCCCCCCCCCCCCCCCCCCCCCCCCCCCCCCCGGTAAATCAGTAAGAGACATCATAGATCGCACCATATCTAATAAAGTGCGGTTACGACGTTCGGACACACCATTACGCTGTGGTGTTCCGGGTGGCGTGAGTTTCGAATCTATTCCGCATTGTTTTAAATGAAGACCAAACTCGTAACTCAAATATTCTCCTCCACGATCGGATCGTAGAAACTTTATTTTCTTGTTATGATGATTTTCCACTTCACTCTGAAATTCTTTGAACTTTTCAAATGTTTCAGACTTATGTTTCATCAAGTAGATATACCCATATCTGCTCAAATCATCTGTGAAGGTCAGAAAATAATGATACCTGCCGCGAGCCTCAATATTCATTGGACCACATACATCAGTATGTATGATTTCCAACAAATCTGTTGCTCGCTCCATTGTTCCGGAGAATGGAGTTTTAGTCATCTTGCCCATGAGGCATGGTTCGCAAATACCAAGTGATTCATAATCAAGTGATTCCAAAAGTCCATCAGAATGGAGTTTCTTCATGCGCTTTACACCAGTATGACCTAAACGGCAGTGCCACAAATAAGTTGCATTATCATTATCAACTCTGCATCTTTTGGCTTCAATATTATGAATATGTGTGTCACTACTATCAAGATTCAACAAAAATAGACCACTCTTCAAGGGTGCATGACCATAAAAGATATTACTCATATAAATAGAACAACCATTATTCTCAGATTTAAATGAAGAACCGTCTCGCATCAAAC
This sequence comes from Thinopyrum obtusiflorum, assembly GCA_036873465.1. NCBI lineage: Eukaryota > Viridiplantae > Streptophyta > Magnoliopsida > Poales > Poaceae > Thinopyrum > Thinopyrum obtusiflorum. The sequence goes on along the minus strand of JAAAWM010011983.1, from coordinate 114,996 downwards.
AAGATCCCGATTTAATGTTCATGCTTAACGCTGGCACCAAATAACAATTATTCAGGTCTAAAACTAATCCCGAAGGTAGATGTAGAGGTAGCGTGCCGACGGCGATCACATCAACTTTGGAACCATTTCCCACGCGCATCGTCACCTCGTCCTTAGCCAATCATCGTTTAATCCGTAGTCCCTGTTTCGAGTTGCAAATATTAGCAACAGAACCAATATCAAATACCCAGGTACTACTGCGAGCATTAGTAAGGTACACATCAATAACATGTATATCACATATACCTTTGTTCACCTTGCCATCCTTCTTATCCGCCAAATACTTGGGGTAATTCCGCTTCCAGTGACCAGTCCCTTTGCAGTAGAAGCACTCAGTCTCTGGCTTAGGTCCAGACTTGGGCTTCTTCACTTGAGCAGCAACTTGCTTGCCGTTCTTCTTGAAGTTCCCCTTCTTCCCTTTACCCTTTTTCTTGAAACTGGTGGTCTTGTTGACCATCAACACTTGATGCTCTTTCTTCATTTCTACCTCCGCAGCCTTTAACATTGTGAAGAGCTCGGGAATTGTCTTATCCATCCCTTGCATATTATAGTTCATTACGAAGCTTTTGTAGCTTGGTGGCAGTGATTGAAGAACTCTGTCAATGACACTATCAACCGGAAGATTAACTCCCAGCTGAGTCAAGTGATTATGATACCCAGACATTTTGAGTATATGTTCACTGACAGAACTATTCTTCTCCATTTTGCAGCTGTAGAACTTATTGGAGACTTCATATCTCTTAATCCGGGCATTTGCTTGAAATATTAACTTCAACTCCTGGAACATCTCATATGCTCCATGACATTCAAAACGTCGTTGAAGTCCCGGATCTAAGCCGTAAAGCATGGCACACTGAACTATCGAGTAGTCATCAGCTTTGCTCTGCCAGGTGTTCACAACGTCCGGCGTTGCTCCTGCAGCGGGTCTTGCACCTAGCGGTGCTTCCAGGACATAATTCTTCTGTGCAGCAATGAGGATAATCCTCAAGTTACGGACCCAGTCCGTGTAGTTGCTACCATCATCTTTCAACTTAGCTTTCTCTAGGAACGCATTAAAATTCAAAGGAACAGTAGCGCGGGCCATTGATCTACAACAACATAGACATGCAAAATACTATCAGGTAATAAGTTCAATTAATCATATTACTTAAGAACTCCCACTTAGATAGGCATCCCTCTAATCATCTAAGTGATCACATGATCCAAATCAACTAAACCATGTCCGATCATCACGTGAGATGGAGTAGTTTTCAATGGTGAACATCACTATGTTGATCATATCTACTATATGATTCACGCTCGACCTTTCGGTCTCAGTGTTCTGAGGCCATATTTGCATATGCTAGGCTCGTCAAGTTTAACCCGAGTATTCTGCATGTGCAAAACTGGCTTGCACCCGTTGTATGTGAACGTAGAGCTTATCACACCCGATCATCACGTGGTGTCTCGGCACGACGAACTTTCGCAACGGTTCAGGGAGAACACTTGTATCTTGAATTTAGTGAGAGATCATCTTATAATGCTACCGTCGAACTAAGCAAAATAAGATGCATAAAGGATAAACATCACATGCAATCAAAATATGTGACATGATATGGCCATCATCATCTTGTGCTCATGATCTCCATCACCGAAGCATCGTCATGATCTCCATCGTCACCGGCGCGACACCTTGATCTCCATCGTAGCATCGTTGTCGTCTCGCCAACTTATTGCTTCTATGACTATCGCTACCGCTTAGTGATAAAGTAAAACAATTACATGGCGATTGCATTGCATACAATTAAGCGACAACCATATGGCTCCTGCCAGTTGCCGATAACTCTGTTACAAAACATGATCATCTCATACAACAAATTATATCACATCATGTCTTGACCATATCATATCACAAGCACACCCTGCAAAAACAAGTTAGACGTCCTCTACTTTATTGTTGCAAGTTTTATGTGGTTGCTACGGGTTTAGAAGAACCGATTCTTACTTACGCAAAACGACAACGTGGTGTAGTGATTGCTTTTTGATCTTCTAAAAGAACCCTCTTCATTGAAACCGGTTCAACTAAAGTGAGAGAGACAGACACCCGCCAATCACCTTTAAGCAACGAGTGCTCGTAGCGGTGAAACCAGTCTCGCGTAAGCGTACGCGTAATGTCGGTTCGGGCCGCTTCATCTCACAATACCGCTGAACCAAGTAACAACTAGTAACGGCAAGCAATATGTATACACCCACGCCCACAACTCCTTTGTGTTCTACTCGTGCAAATAACATCTACGCATAGACCTGGCTCTGATGCCACTGTTGGGGAACGCAGTAATTCCAAAAAATTCCTACGAACACGCAAGATCTATCTAGGTGATGCATGGCAACAAGTGGGAGAGTGTGTCCACGTACCCTCGTAGACCGAAAGTGGAAGCGTTTAGCAACGCGGTTGATGTAGTCGAACGTCTTCGCGATCCAATCGATCAAGTACCTAACGCACGGCACCTTCGCGATCTGCACACATTCAGCTCGGTGACGTCCCTCGTGACTTGATCCAGCTGAGGCCGAGGGAGAGTTTCGTCAGCACGACGGCGTGATGACGGTGATGATGAAGTTACCAACGCAGGGCTTCGCCTAAGCACTACAACGATATGACCGAGGTGGAAATCTGTGGAGGTGGGCACCGCACACGGCTAAGATCAACTTTGATGTGTTCTAGGGTGCCCCCCTCCCCACGTATATAAAGGAGGGAGGGGAAGGCCGGCCGGCCTCAAGGGGCGCGCCAAGGGGGGAGGAATCCTACTCCTAGTAGGAGTAGGTTCCCCCCTTTTCCTAGTCCAACTAGGAGGAGAAGGAAGGAGAGGGAGAGGAAGAGGGAAAGAGGGGTTGCGCCCCCCTCCCCTAGTCCAATTCGGACTCCCCTTGGGGGGGACGCCACCTCCTGGCTGCTGCCCTCTCTCTCCCCTAAAGCCCACTAAGGGTCCATAACTTCCCGGCCCCGGGGGGGTTCCGGTAACCCTCCGGCACTCCGGTTTTATCCGAAACCTTTTGGAACACTTCCGGTGTCCGAATAACATGGTCCAATATATCAATATTTATGTCTCGACCATTTCGAGACTCCTCGTCATGTCTGTGATCTCATCCGAGACTCCGAACTACCTTCGGTACATCAAAACACATAAACTCATAATATCGATCGTCATCGAACGTTAAGCGTGCGGACCCTACGGGTTCGAGAACTATGTAGACATGACCGAGACTCATCTCTGGTCAATAACCAATAGCGGAACCTGGATGCTCATATTGGCTCCCACATATTCTACGAAGATCTTTATCGGTGAAACCGCATAACAACATACATTGTTCCCTTTATCATCGGTATGTTACTTGCCCGAGATTCGATCGTCGGTATCTCAATACCTAGTTCAATCTCGTTACCGGCAAGTCTCTTTACTCGTTCCGTAATGCAACATCCCGCAACTAACTCATTAGTCACATTGCTTGCAAGGCTTATAGTGATGTGCATTACCGAGAGGGCCCAGAGATACCTCTCCGACAATCGGAGTGACAAATCCTAGTCTCGATATATGCCAACTCAACAAACACCATCGGAGACACCTGTAGAGCATCTTTATAATCACCCAGTTACGTTGTGATGTTTGATAGCACACAAAGTGTTCCTCCGGTATTCGGGAGTTGCATAATCTCATAGTCATAGGAACATGTATAAGTCATGAAGAAAGCAATAGCAACAAACTAAACGATCATCGTGCTAAGCTAACGGATGGTTCTTGTCAATCACATCATTCTCTAATGATGTGATCCCATTCATCAAATGACAACTCATGTCCATGGCTAGGAAACTTAACCATCTTTGATTAACGAGCTAGTCAAGTAGAGGCATACTAGTGATACTCTGTTTGTCTATGTATCCACACATGTAGTAAGTTTTCGGTTAATACAATTCTAGCATGAATAATAAACATTTATCATGATATAAGGAAATATAAATAACAACTTTATTATTGCCTCTAGGGCATATTTCCTTCAATTTTGTGGTATGATGATATAATATGTGAGTCATGTTGATGAGTAATTGTGCTTTAGTAAGAATATTGGTGTTAAGGTTTGTGATTCCCTATGCAAGCACGAAAGTCAATAGTTATGCAATGAAATTACATCCTATTTGCCATATGAGTCCACTATACCTACCTATATGCGGTATTATTTTGCTATTCTAAGCAAATTTGTATGTGCCATCTCTAATTTTCAAAATAAATTTCCTTTTTGTGTGCTCGTACCACTCATGAAACAGTAGGGGGAGACTGATATTTTTTCATTCTAGATGTGTTATTCTCAAGATGAGTGTTTATTCACTTGTCATTGCACGAGAGTACGGCAAAGGTATTAGGGATGCCCAGTCCCGAAATGAAAAATGAATTTACTTTATGTTATCAAATAATAAATTCCTTGGAAAGTGTTGGTATGGACGGCACCCGTGGATTCGGTTAGCCGTGGAATGTCAAAGTATGGTGGAAAAAGGAATAAAATTTATTTTCTGTTTGGGAACCGCCTATGATATATCTAGCATGGAAAGTGTTGGGAACTACTCGATCGTTTTCGTTGACAGAAAAAGCATGCCACCCAAAATGTTTTTATCTCTATCTTTTTTGCTTTGAGCTCTGGCACCTCTACAAATCCCTACTTCCCTCTGTGAAGGGCCTTTCTATTTAAATTTTGCAATTTTATTTGTATTTGAGTCTCCATCTTCTCTTATAAATCACCAACTAAGGGGCACTATGATCATACTTGGGCATTGGGTGTAGCTAATATGCGAGTGTGTTTCATGAATGGATCAATGATTGAGCATAATGGGCTAGGGATAACTTGCTTTAGTGTTGATATTTTGAAAGATATGGTTGCTTGTTGATATGCTTGAGTATTGGAATCTTCATGTCAAAACTAGACTATTGCTTTGAATCATATAAAAGTCCAAATGTCCATGCTACAAAGAAAAGAATATGTGATGAACATGTTAGGCAGCATTTCACATCAAAAATTCTGTTTTTATCATTTACCTACTCGAGGACGAGCGGAAATTAAGCTTGGGGATGCTGATACGTCTCCAACATATCTATAATTTTTTATTGTTCCATGCTGTTATATTAGCATTCTTGGATGTTTTACAATCATTTTATAGCAACTTTATATCATTTTTTGGGACTAACCTATTGACATAGTGCCCAGTGCCAGTTGTTGTTTTTTGCTTGTTTTTTTACTTCGCAGAAAATAAATACCAAACGGAGTCCAAACGCAGCGAAACTTTTTGGAGATTTTTTCTGGACCAGAAGACACCTGTTGGGCCAAATAAGTACCAAAGGGGGGCTCCGATGGGAGCACAACCCACCAGGGCACGCCCAGGTGGGTTGTGCCCATCTCGGTCACCTTCTGCACTGCCTCTTCACTCTATAAATACCCCAATATTCCAAAAACCCTAGGGGAGTCGACGAAACACAATTCCAGCCGCCGCAAGTTCTAGAAACCACAGATCCAATCTAGACACCATCACAGAGGAGTTCATCATCCTCATTGGTGCCTCTCCGATGATGCATGAGTAGTTGATTGTAGACCTACGGGTCCATAGTTAGTAGCTAGATGGCTTCCTCTCTCTCTTTTGATTCTCAATACAATGGTCTTTTGGAGATCTATTTGATGTAACTCTTTTTGCGGTGTGTTTCTTGGGATCCGATGAACTTTGAGTTTTTGATCAGATCTATGTTTTTATCCATGAAAGTTATTTGAGTCTTTTGATCTCTTATATGCATGATTACTTATAGCCTCGTATTTCTTCTTCGAATCTTTGGTTTAGTTAGGCCGAATAGATTGATTTTTCTTGCCATGGGAAGATGTGCTTTGTGATGGGTTCGATCTTACGGTGCTCAATCCCAGTGACAGAAGGGGAAATGACACGTATGTATCATTGCTATTAAGGATAATAAGATGGGGTCTATTCCTACATGAATAGATCTTGTCTATATCATGTCATCGTTCTTATTGCATTACTCCGTTTCTCCATGAACTTAATACACTAGATGCATGCTGGATAGTGGTCGATGTGTGGAGTAATAGTAGTAGATGCAGGCAGGAGTCGGTCTACTAATCTTGGACGTGATGCCTATATAATGATCATTGCCTGGATATCTTCATAATTATTTGAAGTTCTATCAATTGCCCAACAGTAATTTTTTTACCCACCGTCTGCTATTTTTCTCGAGAGAAGCCACTAGTGAAATCTACGGCCCCCGGGTCTTTTCTTTATCATATTTGCCTTTGAGATATATTTTTATTCGCTTTTATTTTCAGATCTATTAATCCAAAAACCCAAAAACACCTTGCTGCAATTTATTGTTATTTATTTTATCTCGCGTTCCCGTGAGATCTATTTATCCAATCTACTACAGTTTTATCTATCTTTTTACCCGGGAGGGATTGACAACCCCTCTTTTATGTCGGTTTGCAAGTATTTGTTCTTTGTGTGCAGGTACCGTTTACGTAGTGTTGCGTGGTTCTCCTACTGGTTCGATAACCTTGGTCTCATCACCGAGGGAAATACCTACCGTAGCTGTGCCGCATCATCCCTTCCTCTTTGGGGAAATACCGACGTAGTTCAAGCCGCATCAATGGTGCAATGGATGCCATGGAGCTCCTTCCCCTGGAGATCGTCGGGCGCGAGATGGACATGGAGGAGGCGGCGAAGAACGACGAGCGCCAGCCGGAGTAGAAATCTTTGTTTAATTTAGAGCGCCGGTCTTTAATTTGTTAGAGTAATGTTTAGGTCAGCTAGCTCTGTTTAATTGCTGAACTTGCTCGATTAAGAAGTGTGGGTGTGCTGTAGGCTCTTTTGTGTACCCAAATTATGCAATGACATGAATGACCACTGTAACTAGGGAAATTCGGACCAAAATTTGCATGTTCAAACTCATCACACACGGGGTAAGCTATATGAATCGTTTGTGATGTTCACATATCGTACACAGTGCTGAATAAGGGACCGTGTCTGATGACACTTTGCGCGCCAGTTTTTCGTTGCACCGAGCCAAAAAATTTGGCTTCCGCGGAGATATCTACCTCCCCGCCCCTCCCCCTTACCAAAAGCCACATTTCCCCTGTTTTCGCCTTCCTTTCCACGTTCAAATCTTCACCCCTTGCTTGCAGCGCCGCCTCCACGCCAGCGACCCTCCTTCACGCTGCTCGGCCTCGTCGATCTAGGTAGGCAATCCACACCTGACCCCCATCCTCCTCCTCCTTCTACATCCCACATGCCCCGATCACTGGCGCGACACCTTCCACCCAAATTACCGACCCCTACTCCAAATAAGCGCCACCCTAAGCCATGGTGCACACAGTATAGCCAGGAGCTCAAGGAGCATTTGGCAGCTGAGAAGCAAATCACGGTCGCTCGCGCGGATGAGATCGCGATGGCTGCCATTCATGTCGACCCCCAGATCTTGGAGGAGCACCTCGCCATCGAGGCCACCGTTGACTCCTCGCGAGCCGACGCTGTGACGCAGTTGGCTGCTTGAAAGACAGTTCGTGGTGTTTTCTCGAGGCCACCATCGGTGCCTTCGACGAAGACTACGAGGTGTTTTCTCAGCGTGCCCGTGCTTACCTCAACTCGAGAGCCAGCAGGTTGGTGCCCAGAGCGGCTCAGGCAACTCACCACTACGAGGAGGGCACCCATGATGTGGAGGCCTCACCGTCTTCCAAGTCCAAGGAGCCAATCATCATCAATATCTCTAACGATGAGGAGTAGCTTGTCTTATTAGCTCACCATAAGGACCTATGTTCAGTTAGCTAGCTACGCCGGTTAAGCATGTTCGGTTTACCTGTTGCATGTGCTGCTCCTGCCTTTCCTTAACAAATTCTAGTGAATTGTCCTATATACTTTTACCATGCAATCTGATCCTCTAGTGTATATGTTCTATATGTCGTGCAATGTGGTGCTCACTTATTAACTGTTTGGTTAATTTATTGCCGTGTTCAGTTAACTGTTTGGTTCAATTCTGCAATGTGATATTCAATTCTTCTGGGTGTAATTTTGTATCGTCTTCCATGTGAGAAATAAATCAAATTTGGCTGTACAAAATACATGAGAAACAAATACAATTGCTATATTTCCAAGTTGTTAGGCATGCTTGGTTTGGTTAACTGTGTGATCTTCTAGTATGTTATATATTGTGCAATATGGTGCTCAGTTAATGTTTGGTTTATTTGTTGTGGTGTTTAGTTAACTGTTTGGTTCAATTCTGCAATGCGATGATCAATTTTTGTGGGTGCATTTTTTTTATTGTGTACCATGTAAGAAATAAATCAAATTTGGATGTACTAAATACATGAGAAACAAATAGAATTGCTAGATTTTCAAGTTGTTAAGCATGCTTGGTTTGGTTAACTGTGTGATCTTCTATTAGGAGTATGTTATATTTTGCAATGTGGTGCTCAGTTAATATTTGGTTCATTTGTTGTGGTGTTTAGTTAACTGCTTGGTTCAATTCTGCAATGCGATGTCCAATTGTTGTGGGTACAATTTTGTATTGTTATGCATGTGAGGAATAAATCAAATTCGGCTATACAAAATACATGAGAAACATATACAATTGCTATATTTCCTAGTTCTTAATCATGCTTGGTTTGGATAAATGGTTTTTCCATGTGGCTTGAATTAATCTGCTGCATCTGCAATGCGTTTATTTTTCATCAACATATTTTACTGATAGCATGCTGTGACGACCCCGGCTTAATCGTGCACTAACCATACACGCAAATGCACACGATCAAGCCTAAGGACTCACTTGAAGATATCACAACACAACGCTAAAACATAAATAAAGTCATACAAGCTTTATATTACAAGCCAGGGCCTCGACGGCACGAATACATAGCTCGATGGCATACAAGCGTCAGCGGAAGCATTAGATATCTGGGTACAGATATATTACAGAGAGAGAGATAGGCCTTCACAGAGGCGGGGCAAAATAAAAGCTACGATCGAAAGGCGTAGGCCTCCTGCCTAGGGCCCTCCAATCCTACTCATGGTCGTCAGTCGGCTCCTCGTAGTAGTAGTAGTAGTAGTCGCCGGACGGGTAGTAGTAGTAGTAGCCATGGTCGTCGACTGGGGCAACTGGCTCAGGGGCTCCGTCATCTGGTGGCATCAAAGGAGTATGGGGGGAAAAGAAAATAAAGCAAACGTGAGTACTCATCCGAAGTACTCAGCAAGCAAGGATCTACACTACATATGCAACATTTTCAAAGGGGGCTGTATATGTGGACTGGGCTGCAGAAATGCCAGAATAGAGGGGGAAAGCCTAGTCCTATCGAAGACTAGCATCTTCAGCCTCTTCTTCGGTCTTGCAGCAGTAGAAGAGAACGGAGTACATAATGTAAAGTAGTAGTAGTAATGGTGTCATCAACCTCGACCTGAGATCCTTTCTCGACTCCCTGCGAGAAAGCAATCCCAGAGCCGTACTATCCAGTTCTCATCTCAAGTTCTAGTTGTACCGATCGGGATACAACTCCGAGTGTCCGTTACCATAGGACAGGCTATCGATAGAAGTTTTCTTCCCTGCAGGGGTGCACCAACTTAACCACCACGCTCGCTTAACTCCGGCCGGACACACTTTACTGGGTCATGCCTGGCCTCGGCTAAGCAACACGCCGCAACCCGACCGAATACTTAACAGAGAGATCAGCACGCCGGACTAAACCTATGCCCCCAGGGGTCTTGGACCATCGCCCCGGGAACTCCTGCACGTTGCGTGGGAGGCTGAAAGCAGACCTAGCAACCCCTTATACAAGCGCGGTTGCGTTCCCAGTCCAATTCAGCGCGCGCCACTCAGTCGCTGATGTCCATTAAGCTCCGGCTGAAGTATACGACGCAGAACGCCCTTACTATGCCCACGTGATGGTTAGTGCTATCGGGCCAGAGGCCCCTCGGATCAAATATCCAAACCGTTTAGTGGTTTAGGATCGCGCGGTAACGAGCAGAGACTCACGAAAGATGTGACCCCATCGCCCCGTCTCGAGGACTTGCGGCAAGGGCTATGAATGCTCGGCCACGCCTCGTGTTCAACTCTCGGGTACCCTCCAGGTACACCCGATTCCACATCATTTCGCATTATGCTCGCGCAGGTACCCCTCAGGGCCGACCCGTCTTTAGTAACATGTCTCAGTGCAATGCTGTATTATCCATGGTAACTGTGTGTCTAACATCAAGAGAACCCTGAGGTATCACCCTCGACGGAATTCCACGTGATGAAGTGTTGCACGACGACGTCGTTTTTGGGGGTGGTGTAGGAGGATTCACCCTCGCTTACCACGACCGATTAACTAACCCACAAGGTTATCATCGAAGTGCTGACGAGGTATCACCCTCGGCACTCGATAGTAACCCAGTGGTGTCGAGCATCTAGGGGGAAGTGATGTGCGGTGACAAGTCCTGGTCTTCGATCCCGGTGATCGGGTCTTCTGATACTCCAGCGGGGCAGTCGGGATAAGAGGGGTCTCATATGGTCTCTACCCAACCTATACTAAGCAATTTAGGATAAGCAGTAGGTAACAAAGTAGGTTACAATAAACAGGCTATGCATCAGAATAGGTAAAGCAGTAGCAGCAGCAATTCTAATGCAAGCATGAGAGAGAAGAGAATGGGCGATATCGGAATGCTCAAAATGGGGGTGCTTGCCTGTTTGCTCTGGGGCAAGGGCAAGGTCGTCGATGGTGTCATCGAGGACGTAGTCGTGCTCCAGAGCTGCGTCTGCCTCTGGAGCTACGTCGGCGTCAGGGTCTAACGAGAGAGAAGAGGGGGAAGAAACAGGTAAACACAATGCAAACAAGTGCAACACGGTGCATGCTATGCTACGATGCAGTGCAGGGTTGTCTAAAGATGCACCTAAGTCATTATGGTTATTTTAGGATTATCGCGGGATTTATTTATCCGGTGTGTGTGCACTATTCATCTGCCAGAATCGGGCTCGTAGTTACGATTTCTTCTACGTAGGAGGTTCCGATAAAGAAACGGACGGCACGATCAGACTCATCTCGTCGTTCTGAGCAACTTTCATGTTTTAAGTTTTTTGATCCAAGCTACGGTTTAAAAGTTATGAATTTTTGAAGTTTAAATGATTTTTTGGATTTATTTTTATTAACAGAATTGTTTTATGATGTCAGCATGACATAAAGGTGATGTCAGCAGGTCAACTATGGCTGACCAGGGTCAAACCTGACATGTGGGTCCAGTGGGACACACATGTCAGTGACACAGATCTAATTAGGGATTAAATTAAACTAACAGCAGCTAATTAAGGGGGTGGGCCCCACATGTCAGTGTCTACATTATTTAACAAATTAATTTTGAAACCTAATTAGTTTAGTTAATTGTCGGGGCCCACATGTCTGCGTCAGAGGGGTGAATAGTGCCACGTGTTGACCGTAGTCAACGCGGTCAACTGCGGCGAGGGGGCCCGCTGGCAGTGGCTCGGGGTGGACCCCACAGGCAGCCAAGTCAGCACCGACGCCAGCTGGCACTCCGGCGAGCTCGCACGGCGGCGTCTACGTCGGAGAACTTCGAAAAACGGCTACGAGGCACGAAATCGAGCGCCGCTTCTCGCGTTCGAACGAGTAGAGCATCGCGCGTCCAGCGGGGGCGGTGGCAGCGGCTGGGGTGGCCGGTGCTCGCCGGAAATGAGCCCGATGCGGCGGCCGGAGTTCGGCCAGTCGCGGTTTCGATGAAATGCAACGCGGGCAGGCGAGTTAACTAGCTAGGCGGCTGCTGGGGAGCTCTATGAGCACGGCTGCGTCACTGGTTCGAGCGGAGAAGCTCGGACACGAATGCCCAGTCGGCAATGGTGGACGGCGGAGCTGCGGCTTCGGTGACGGGCAGTAGTGACGGCTGGGCGAGCAGCGAAGGGAGGGACGAGATGTGGTGCTCATCGAGGGGGCTCAAGGAGGCCCGGCGATGGATTAGGAGCAGCAGTCGGTGCCGGATTCAAGGAAGATCGCCGGCGGTAACAGGAGGATGAAGAGCTCGTGGCCATCCCCGTAGCACCGCCTGGCTCAAACTGAGGCCCACAGTCGATGTAGAGGGGCACGGCGGAGCCCGTGAGCACGGTGGCTGGGCGAGGGGCGGCCGGTGGCCGCGGTGAAGCAGCAGTGCGTCGACGGCGGTGTCTCGGGTGGAATGGGGAACGAGAGAGGGAGAGCGAATAGGGGGCGAGTGGAGACGGCTAGGGTTCGGGGGAGAACGAGGGGGCTTGGGGGCAACCTTATAGACGCCGGGGAAGGCACGGATGGCCGGCGTGTGGCGATCCGCGGTCGTGCGCGCGTGCGGCGGCGACACGGCGACGGAGGAGGGAGAAGACTCAGGCGGGCCGGTGAGTTGGGCTGGGCCTCGACTACAGTGACAGGTAAGTGGTCTTTTGGCCTTTTCTTTTTCTGTTTTCTCTTTTTATTTATTACCAGAGAGGGAAAAGTAATTAATTGAGCATCCAATTAGTGTTGGGAAAATATGGAACTAGATCCAATAAGTCCAACACAATTTTAGGCAGTGCCACAATTATTTTGGAGGCAAAGGGGATAGGTTAGGTATTATTAGGAAATGAAAAGACAAATTTAAATGCTGCTGGACTACTGTTGTAAATGTCCAGGGGCATTCTGGGAATTTATCTGAAGTTGGTTTCAATTTTATAATTACCTTAGGGTTATTTGCAGCATTATGGACATTTTAGTTTTGCCATTCGAAGAAATATTTATTTGACTCCCATTTGAAATTTGAATTTGAGGTTGAAATATTTTCTAATACAACTTTATTAGAATGATCATGATGACATGGCAGGGTAAGTAGCTTAACCAGAGTGGGGTAACCTGGGGATGTTACACATGCCAACTCTCACTTAACCTGGTCAATAACTACCTTATATGTGTTGCAGGGAAACAATGGGAAGCACTGAGGTTTATAATCGAGGTTTGCACATGCATGGTCCTTTGTCTAATAGCACATTATTGTGCAATTGCAGGAACCATTCTAATATTTAGGTTTTTAACAATTTGGTCTTGCATATGTAGGTCCTGCTGTCAGAGGTTTTGACCCACTGTTCGACCCTTTTTGCATATGAGAAAATGAGTTGTCCATGAATATCAGTCAAGTCAAGAAACTCAGAAAGATTGTTAGGATAAAGAAACTAGCGATAAAAAACAACAAGATCTTTGTCTGCACAATGAAGAAGACATCAGTGCACTACAGGATATAACTAACTATTATACCTTGTCCTTTTTATTTCTTTGCGCCAATGGGAAACACTTTTTATGTGGAAAACATTTGCATTCAATAACATCCTTGCGCAAATGTTTTCCACATAAAAAGTGTTTGTGATGGACAGCCTATGCCACACAGTTTCTTCTACAGACTGTGAATGATGCATTCAATAACGCAAACGATAAAATTGTTAATATCGTCTGCAATGGCAACGCTATCACAGACGATTTGATGGGGAAAATTGTGTGTGATGTACGTGCGAACGGAAATGTTTTCCTTGGATTGTTTGTGTGGGATGTACATACGAACGGAAACGTACTTCTGGGATTGATTGTGTGGGATGTACATACGAACGGAAGCGTATTCCTTGGATTGACTGTGTGGAATGTATATACGAATGGAAATGTTTGTCTAGGACTGACTGTGTGGGATGTACTTACGACCAGTAATGATTGGGCCTGTATAATTGTATTTAATCGCTCGCCCGATCACACACGAGCTCATTTTGCCCAGCGTGTGTCCTCGGAGGGCCTATCCCTGGCAGTTTCTGGGTCGTGTGGGAAGGACCCCCCTACCGCCCACACTCGCCAGATGACGTTAGAAAATGCCATCGCAGAAAGGGGTTAAAACCTGTTTGTATAGTAGCTCGTTGTACCACTGTGCGTACCAGATTGTTGTGACCACTAGATCATTGCACTGAACATCCGCCACCAGTGGACATATGGTACTTCTGGATAGTAGGAGACCAGCCATCATAGAACCTCCATCTCTCTCTATTGTGCAGATTTCATTCACCAGCTCATGTTATCAAAGAATTCACCAGATTTCTCGCACCCTGATGTCTACTACACAACTTGTTCTTGTAGACTCGTGTTGGGCCTCCAAGCGCAGAGTTTTGTAGGACAGTAGCAAATTTCCCTCAAGTGGATGACCTAAGGTTTATCAATCCGTGGGAGGCGTAGGATGAAGATGGTCTCTCTCAAACAACCCTGCAACCAAATAATAAAAAGTCTCTTGTGTCCACAACACACCAAATACAATGGTAAATTGTATAGGTGCACTAGTTCGGCGAAGAGATGGTGATACAACTGTAGTAATGATAGTAGATATTGATTTTTGTAATAGGAACAATAAAAAAATAGCAAGGTAGCAATTGATAAAACGGAGCACAAACGGTATTGCAATGCTTGAAAATGAGGCCTAGGGTCCGTACTTTCGCTAGTGCAATCTCTCAACAATGCTAATCTAATTGGATCATATAACCTTTCCTCAACGTGCGATGAAGAATCACTCCAAAGTTCCTATCTAGCGGAGAACATAAGAAGAAATTGTTTGTAGGGTACGAAACCACCTCAAAGGTATTCTTTCCGATCAATCTATCCTCGAGTTTGTACTAAAATAACACCAAGCTATTCTTTTCGATCGATCAAACCAAGAGTCCGTACTAAAATAACACCATATGATACACATCAACCAACTCTAATGTCACCTAGAAACTCCAATGTCACCGCGAGTATCCGTGAGTTGATTATACGATATGCATCAAACAATTTCAGATTCATAGTACTCGATCCAACACAAAGAACCTCAAAGAGTGCCCCAAGATTTCTACCAGAGAAACAAAAGACGAGAACATGCATCAACCCCTATGCATAGATTACCCCAATGTCACCTCGAGAATCCACGAGTTGAGTGCCAAAACATATCTCAAGTGAATCAATATAATACCCCATTGTCACCACGGGTATTCATATGCAAGACATATATCAAGTGCTCTCAAATCCATAAAAGTATTCAATCCGATAAAACAAAATCACAAAGGGAAAACTCAATTCATCACAACAAGATAGAGAGGGGAAAACACCATATGATCCAACTATATTAACAAAGCCCGCGATACATCAAGATCGTGACATCTCAAGAACACGAGAGAGAGAGAGAGATTAAACACATAGCTACTGGTACAAACCCTCAGCCTCGAGGGTGGACTACTCCCTCCTTATCATGGTGGCCGTCGGGATGATGAAGATGGCCACCGATGATGACTTTCCCCTCCAGCGGAGTGCCGAAACGGGGTCTAGATTGGTTTTTCGTGGCTACAGAGGCTTGCGGCGGCAGAACTTCTGATCTAGGGTTACTTCTGGGGGTTTCTGTATTTACAGGAATTTTTGGCGTTGGTTTCACGCTAATATGGGCCTCGAGGTGAGGACAACCCACCGGGGAGCGCATGGGCCCCCTGGCGCGCCCCGGTGTCTTGTGCCCTACTCCTTCACCTTCTGGTCCTTCCACAAATCTTTGGGGGTCTCTTTTGTTCGAAAAAAAATTATCAAGAAGTTTCAGCTCATTTGGAGAACTTTCATTTCTGCACAAAACAACATCACGGTAGTTCTGCTAAAAACAGCGTCAGTCTGGGTTAGTTCCATGCAAATCATACCAAAACCATATAAAATTATTGTAAACATGGCATGAATACTTCATAAATTATAGATATGTTGGAGACGTATTAGCATCCCCAAGCTTAATTCCTACTCGTCCTCGAGTAGGTAAATGATAAAAGAAATAATTTATGAAGTGTGAATGCTAGCATACTGCATAAGTTTGATCAATGATAATTTCAATCACTTTTCCTAGCATCATAACAGCAACTCTTTCTCATAAAACTCATCATGGTAAAGTAGCAACCAATTCACATGTTAAGGTTCAAACAATGAATTCTCTTGAAACTCAACAACCTATATTCTTAGTCACCAAACAATTGCAATTCAACTTATTCAACAGAGTCTAAGTAAGAGCTCCACATACTCAATCATCATATAGTCTTCCATGATTGCTACTACTCAAAGCATATTCTTAGAACAAACGGCATCCATCGAACACAGAGAAAGATAGGGGCTTAATGTTTCGCCTCCCAACTCATTTATCATAGAGATAATTGTCAATAATAATAAATTATGATCAAATATATTTGACTGGTCATATGTGCCTAGATCTTTCCCCACCACATGATGCTTGCCAACTAGAGAATAATTGAGGTTGAAATGAGAATTCATACTATTGACTCTTTGCATAAAAGTAAATACTGAAAAGTAAAAGATAAGCCCTTCGCAGAGGGAAGCAGATGTTGCCATGCGCTTTTTATTTGGATGCCCAAGCTCTTAATGCAAAGGAACGTTACATTATATTGCCCCTTATGATAGCAACCTTTATTATGCAGTCCGTCGCTTTTATTACTTTGCCATCACAAGTTTGTACAACGCTCAATTTTCCTTTACAATAAAAGATCAAACATATTTAGGAGCAATTTTTATTGCTTTATGCACCGATGACAACTTACTTGAAGGATCTTATTCAATCCATAGGTAGGTATAGTGGACACTCATGGCAAGAAACTAGGTTTAAGGGTTTTTGGATGCACAAGTAGTATCTCTACTTAGTACGAATTTTTGGCTAGCAAAAGATCCTAGGCAAACACCACATGTTGGAGGATCCATGACAATATAACTTCTATGCAAATATACACAACCATAACTCATTACGTTGTCTTCCTTGTCCAACTTCAACTAATTTGCTCAAGTTTGAAAATAATTAATGGGTATTCACAATCATAGAAGATTTCCAAGATAATATATTTGCATGTGAAAGTTCTCTTCCTTATAGTAATCATTCATGAATTGCTTGTAAGACCAATATTGTGATTGTCAAGCTTCTAAAGATTTCACTTTCTAAACCCAATGTGAAGCTACCACTAGGCATGATATAATTTCAACTTCATGATATTTAATTCATTCAACAATTTACTCATAGGATATAAGTGAAGCACAAGAGTAAATGACAAGCTACTCCAAAAAGATATAAGTGAAGATCAAGCGAGTAGTTAAGTAAATGGGAAGCTATTTGAGGACTCTCTCTTATTTAAAAGTTTCAGATCTAAGTATTTTATTAAAATAGCAAGAAAAACAAAATAAAATAAAATTCTAAGAATAGCACAACTCATGTGAAGAAGCAAAAACTTAGGCTCAACCGAGGCTAACCGATAATTGTTGAAGAAGAAAGGTGGGATGCCTACCGGGGCATCCCCAAGCTTAGATGCTTGAGATTTCTTGGAATATTAACTTGGGATGCCTTGGGCATCCCCAAGCTTGAGTTTTTGTGTCTCCTTAATTCCTTCTATATCACGGTTTCCCTAAATCTTAAAAACTTCATCCACACAAAACTCAACAAGAACTCGTGAGATAAGTTAGTATAAATCAATGCAACACCTTATCATTCTCTACTGTAACAAATCACTAAAATTATTATTTAACATTGCATACTAAATGCCTCTGCATATTTAATACTCCTATCCTCAAATAGAATCATTAAACAAGCAAACATATGCAAACAATGCAAACATAACAGCAATCTGTCTAAACAGGACAGTCTGTAAGGAGTGTAATATTCTTAATACTTACCTAACTCCAAAAATTCTGAACATTTAACACACTGTATAAAATTTATCGTAGCTTATTTTGCAAAAAAAAAATCAACATTTTATCACATTCTGACTTTTCTCGGGAATTTTTGCAACAGCGACAAACTTTCTGTTTTGAAACAGCAACTCATAGACTTGCAAAATAATCATAACAAAGGCTATACTTGCCACTTTTATTGAAGTAAGAGATGCAAAACATTATTCTAAATAACATCAAGCAAATCCTAATAAAATGAAATGACTCTCCAAGCAAAACTCATATCATGTGACGAATGAAAATGTAGCTCCAAGTGAGGTTACCGATAATATTGAAGATGAAAGAGGGGATGCCTTCCGGGCATCCCCAAGCTTAGTTGCTTGGATATTTATTGAATATTACCTTGGGGTGCCTTGGGAATCCCCAAGCTTAGGGTCTTGTCACTCTTTATTCTTCTCATATCGATATCTCACCCAAAACTTGAAAACTTCAATCACACAAAACTTAACGAAACTTCGTGAGATAGGTTAGTATGATAAAGACAAATCATTCACTTTGATACTATCAAATAAAAGATTCATAATTATTCTCACACAATTACTACTGTACCTTATCATTTCCACAATTTATATTGAGCAATATAAGCCATAGAAACTAGAAAACAAGCAAACTAAGCATTGAAAACAGAATCTGTCAAAAACAGAAGAGTACGTAAAGATCTGAATATTAGTCATACTTCTGCAACTCAAAAATTCTGAAAATTTAGGACATCGTAGGAATTTTTCCGATAAAACAACTGTAAAAAATTCAGAGTTTTTCTACGCTCCAGTGAATTTAAACAATTCTGTTACTGGGCGCAAAAATTTCTGTTTTTTCACAGAATCAAGTCAACTATCATCCACACTATCCCAAAGGCTTTACTTGGTACTTTATTGAAACAAAAGCTATAAAACATGATTAATACAGTAGCCTAATTATGTGAACACACAAAAACAGTAGGTAAAAGTGTTGGGTTGTCTCCCAACAAGCGCTTTTCTTTAATGCCTTTTAGCTAGGCATGATGATTTCAATGATACTCGCATAAAAGATAAGAACTGAAAAAATAAAGAGAGCATCATGAAGCATATGACTAGCACATTTAAGTCTAACCCACTTCCTATGCATAGGAATTTTGTGAGCAAACAACTTATGGTAACAAGAATCAACTAGCATATGAGGGCAAAACAAGCAAAACTTCAAGATTTTCAACACATAGAGAGGAAACTTGATATTATTGCAATACCTACAAGCATATGTTCCACTCTCATAATAATTTTCAGTAGCATCATGAATGAATTCAACAGTATAACTATCACATAAAGCATTCTTTTCATGATGCATAAGTGTAGAAATTTTGTTACTCTCCACATAAGCAAATTTATTCTCATCAATAGTAGTGGGAGCAAACTCAACAAAATAACTATTATGGGATTGAAAATTAAAATCATGATGACAAGTTTCATGGATATCATTACTCTTTATAGCATACATGTCATCACCATAATCATCATAAATAGGAGGCATGCTTTCATCATAGTAAATATTCTCATCAAAACTTGGGGGACTGAAAATGTCATCTTCATCAAACATAGCATCCCCAAGCTTATGCCTTTGCATATCATTTGCATCATGGATATTCAAAGAGTTTATACCAACAACATTGCAATCATGCTCATCATTGAAATATTTTTTTGTCAAACATTTTATAGAATTCTTCCTCTATCAATTGAGCACAATTTTCCTTTCCATCATTTTCACGAAAGACATTATAAAGATGAACAATATGATGCCACCTCAATTCCATTTTTTTGTAGTTTTCTTTTATAAACCAAACTAGTGATAAAACAAGAAACTAAAAGATTCGATTGCAAGATCTAAAGATATACCTTCAAGCACTCACCTCCCCGGCAACGGTGCCAGAAAAGAGCTTGATGTCTACTACACAACTTGTTCTTGTAGACTCGTGTTGGGCCTCCAAGCGCAGAGTTTTGTAGGACAGCAGCAACTTTCCCTCAAGTGCATGACCTAAGGTTTATCAATCCATGGGAGGCGTAGGATGAAGATGGTCTCTCTCAAACAACCCTGCAACCAAATAATAAAAAGTCTCTTGTGTCCCCAACACACCAAATACAATGGTAAATTGTATAGGAGCACAAATTCGGCAAAGAGATGGTGATACAAGTGTAGTAATGATAGTAGATATTGATTTTTGTAATAGAAACAATAAAAAATAGCAAGGTAGCAATTGATAAAACGGAACACAAATGGTATTGGAATGCTTGAAAATGAGGCCTAGGGTCTGTACTTTCGCTAGTGCAATCTCTCAACAATGCTAATCTAATTGGATCATATAACCTTCTCTCAACGTGCGATGAAGAATCACTCCAAAGTTCCTATCTAGCGGAGAACATAAGAGGAAATTGTTTGTAGGGTACAAAACCACCTCAAAGCTATTCTTTCCGATCAATCTATCCTAGAGTTTGTACTAAAATAACACAAAGCTATTCTTTCCGATCGATCTAACCAAGAGTTCGTACTAAAATAACACCATATGATACACATCAACCAACTCTAATGTCACCTAGATACTCCAATGTCACTGCGAGTATCCGTGAGTTGATTATATGATATGCATCAAACAATTTCAGATTCATAGTACTCGATCCAACACAAAGAACCTCAAAGAGTGCCCCAAGATTTCTACCGGAGAAACAAAATACGAGAACATGCATCAACCCCTATGCATAGGTTACCCCAATGTCACCTCGGGAATCCGCGAGTTGAGTGCCAAAACATATCTCAAGTGAATCAATATAATACCCCATTGTCACCATGGGTATTCATATGCAAGACATATATCAAGTGCTCTCAAATCCATAAAAGTATTCAATCCAATAAAATGAAATCTTAAAGGGAAAACTCAATTCATCACAACAAGATAGAGAGGGGAAAACACCATATGATCCAACTATATTAACAAAGCCCGCGATACATCAAGATCATGACATCTCAAGAACAAGAGAGAGAGAGAGAGAGATTAAACACATAGCTACTGGTACAAACCCTCAGCCCCGAGGGTGGACTACTCCCTCCTCATCATGGTGGCCGTCGGGATGATGAAGATGGCCACCGGTGATGATTTCCCCCTCCAGCGGAGTGCCGGAATGGGGTCTAGATTGGTTTTTTGTGGCTACAGAGGCTTGCGGCGGTGGAACTTCTGATCTAGGGTTACTTCTGGGGGTTTCTGTATTTATAGGAATTTTTGGCATTGGTTTCACGCTAAGATGGGCCTCGAGGTGAGCACAACCAACCGGGGCGCGCCCGGGCCCCCTGGCGTGCCCCGGTGTCTTGTGACCTACTCCTTCACCTTCTGGTCCTTCCACAAATCTTCGGGGGTCTCTTTTGTTCCAAAAAAAATCATCAAAAAGTTTGAGCTCATTTGGAGAACTTTCATTTCTGCACAAAAAACAACACCATGGTAGTTCTGGTAGTTCTGCTGAAAACAGCGTCAGTCCGGGTTAGTTCCATGCAAATCATACCAAAACCATATAAAATTATTGTAAACATGGCATGAATACTTCTTAAATTATAGATACGTTGGAGACGTATCACACCCTCAGGCACAGAAACATGGCATGCCTATTGCTTTCACAGTCCAAACTACAAAGGGGACACTGGGAACTTGCAATCATATCTCTGTTAGCTAAAACACCACGGCAAGGAATAGCTCCAAGCAAAGTCCTCCAAACATGGATTTTGATTTTTGACAGCACATGCAATATCCGAATGGTACACCACACTGGACTAGTACTTGAGGCTTGTAGTGAGTTTGATGCCCTCAACTTTCGACCATGTTGGTGCTCTAACTCTTCATGGTAAGCCGATCTTACTAAGAAAATCCCACTTCTATTGAAGTGCCATGATACAAAATCCTCCATCATTCCCAGAGCTAGAGAGATATTCATAATGTGTTGTACATCACTTGGCCAAAAAAGATCGTTTATCAATTTTTCATCCCACACTCTGTTTCTGAATAAATGAGTTCAGAAACTCTTGATCACTATATCCCCTTTGTGTAAAAACTCTGCGGGTAGGGCTGCTGGGAATCCAAGGGTCCTCCCAGATATTAATCTGTGATCGATCTCCTACTCTCCAAACATGTCCTCTCTTGAATGAATTCCACTCCAAAGACTCTGCCAGGTATATGAAAACTACCCTTCTTCAACATACAATTCAGAAGGTCACCATCGGGGAAATACTTTGCTTTCAATACGCTGGCACATAATGATTCTGGTTCGCACAAAAGCCTCCAGTATTGTTTTTCCAAAAGCGCCTGTCCCCACCAATATTTCAACATGGCGGAGGTTATAATGTTGCACAATTTTTTTGAAATTGAAAACTAACATGGCATATGAGGGAATAGCTCGTGTTACAGCCTTTAGTAAGATCTCCCTCCCACCAATAGATAGTGGTTTATTCTTCCACCCTCTAATTCTGCTTACCACTCTATGTATGAGACGTTGAAAGCAATCTGATCTGTCCACTCCCACAATTGGGGGTCAACCCCAAATATTTGTCTGTGAGCGCTTTTGCCATTATATTAAGTGAGGTGGTGTGGCACCCCGGCTCAGAGCAACCGGTTTACCTTGCATTGCCAGCCCAGATATCTAGTCTTCTAGCAACACACAACAACTTGGTACAGAAAGATAACCTCTTTATTGATACTTTGCGGGAACATAGGTTCGATAGTACATCAAGTAGCGAGGCCAAGCGGCACACACGGTGCTGCTCCACATATATATATTATTTAGTGAACATGATGGGGGCCTCGAACACAACGATACAGCTACGCGCCAGCGAAAAGACGACGTAGAAGGACTCCATCTAACAGGGACACTAATGTGGACACAGCCTAGACTGTGATGCACGATGCAACTCCAACTCCCATACGGCTTCTCCTGAAACTGGCGTGACATGCCAGGTGAGTACTTTGAATGTACTCACAAGCTCACAACAAATAATGAAACAATGGCAAACAATAACATGATATTTAAGCAGGTTATATGCAAGAACTTGACATGCTACTCATAAAGTGATAGTGCTTGCAAATAGGGTCTCTCAGACCCGCTTACCATCTTGGTTACCTCGTAACCACGAACATCATCTTACCACGGCGATCACCTCCGGATCACAAAAGAAACCATCTCGATGGTTCCAAGAACTTCACCATCATACCAAATGCCACAAGTATAATTTTAGTGTGCAGTTTAATTATTTTTGCTGACCCACTGTGTGACCTACTACGAACTGTGTCCATGACTGAGGACGTGGCTATCGGTAGATTAAACACACTCTGCAGAGGTTGGTACACTATACCCACACCACAGAACCCATGGCCTCGAACTCCCATTCAGGTGGACCAACGGCATTCCGACAGAACCAATATATTTCCATGACACTCTCCCGACCACTCCGACCAACTCCCCTTTGGGCTAAGTCATGGGTGGCCCTGATGCCACTCCGGGCATCCAACGGCTACCATCGTGGCAAAACAAAACAGGAACAATGGAACCAAAACAATTACGGGCACACAAGGCTATGCCTGCCTACTGGGATAGGGTAGCACAAGCGCATAACCTTCCCTAGTTGGAGGCACCAGCGAGAGGCATAGCAACAGACCGAGAAAGGGCCTTCCCATAAAGGCAAATGTGGTTGCATTGGTAAGCTCCATTCGGTGGCACCATGACTCGATCAACAGCATGTTCAAGTTGAATTATCATCATGTTTTAACTTGCAAAGAAGTATGAATGAGCCATAGTATGCCATGAAAATGCAATGATATACATATGCACATTTCAACATAATGCCGGTATTAACCTACACATGCTCATGATCATATTACTTTACTGCATAAGCTTGACCAAACAACTCAAATACCACTGAAAACATAGCATGAACATGAAACTAGCACAAGTGAAATTAATTAAATAACTATATGCAATATATGAGTTCATATTCAAGTAAAAATCATAGTCATTGAAATGTCAGTCTTGCAAATATTTGTGATGGCTTGCCTTAGTGCAGAGGAGGGTCACAATCCTCCTGGTTCTCCTCAATGCAGCAAGATCCTTCTGAAAATAATTAAAATGGCATAAAGAAAATGTCACATAACACATTTAAATGCACCAGAAAATATCTACAGCAAGCAAAAAATCTCAAATTTTGCATGCTGATAGAGGAGCTCAAGACAAAACTAATGCAAAAAGAATCAACTGATTTGGACTTGTAGAATAAAAGTTATAGCTGGTTAAAGTTGGGTCAATTTTCTGATTTAAAATGAATTTTAGAATAAATAGAAAGGGGTGACGTCGAAGGCGTATTTTAGGATTACGCCTCAACTTATACCACTTCGGGGAGAGAAAGAGAGGATGACGAGTGGGCCCCTCTGTCAGGGTTAGAAGAGAGAGAGAGAAGCAGGGGGCGATGGCTCTGTCGTCGGTGGTTCTCCGGCAAGGAGGCCACGGCTGCCTCCGGTGAGGGGATGGATGGATGCGTCTCTGCACGGCAAACACGTACGTATCAGTAGCATGGGTGGAGGTGAACGAAGGACATCGCATCATTCTTCTCCAAAGGCGGAGGCGGAGGCGGCTCGTCGGAGTTCGTGGTTCCGGCGAGGTAGAAGGGCTCCAGCTGCACCGTCTTGGCCAGGAGGAAGCCACGAGCACGCCGGAGGGGTTGGGGGAGGCCGAAGAGCACGGGAGGAAGCAGGACACTGAGGGGGATCGGTGGCAAGCTGTGGTGAAGAACGGCGGCCAGAGGCCCGCCCGGCCTGGCCGTAGTCTTCTACTCGATGATTTGAGGTCAGTGGAGGAGGTTGGGATGTCCAGAGAAGTGCCGGAGGGGTCCTATTTATAGGAGCGGGCGAGGAGGGTCTCAAGATCATTGGAGAGGCTTCTGGAGTGGTGAGCGATGACGAACGGGGCTCAAAGTGATGGGAAAGGTCATGGAGCTCACGCGAACACAGTGGAGGGGTGGCGCCAAGCACAGGACGCGGGAGGGAGACGACACGGGCACACGGGCGCACTGTGCCCTCTGCTCCATCGTGTCCGTGTCTGCAGTGGCTGTCACCAGCATCAGGGAACTCCAGGAAGAGGTCAGGGGGGACGAGTCGAGATAGACGGAGGTGATTGACATGCTAGAATGGCCGGAGGTGGGCGCACGGGTTGAGCAGTGGCATTGCCGGCGCTCAGAGCGCATTGAACGCACGCCTGGCACCCTAGACTCACGCGGTCACCACGTGGACTGGTGCAACGCGGTGCGCTCGAGTGGTGAAATCATGTCTGGGGGCTTGTCCATGCAGAGTTAAGTCTCTCTGAGGTGTTGGATCATAGCCAGGTCGACAGGAGGTGACTAGAGCTTCCTGGCAAGTTTCTGGATAGAAAATGTTGATGCCATTTGAGAGAAATCTAGAAGGAGTTAGGGGCTAAAACTTTGGGGTTATGGGTTTGTTAAGACAGTCATCAAGCTATAAAAATTTCAGCTCAAGGAGATCAGTCAAAAATATACTTCCTTCACAGAGCACCATTTATGACCAGAATAGAAATGATTTTCTATAGAAAAAATAATCCTCGTAACCATGGGATATTTTTGCATAGGATGATAAGGCATGGTCCAAATAATATTTGGGAATTTTCTCAGATTTTTGGAATCAAGAAAAATAGGGGTTGCTTTGGAGCAGAAGTTGTAATTAATCCTTCATTTTCAAAGAGAAAATGAATACTTTGGCTTTGAGAAAAATATTCCCATGGCAATATTTTGAGATATATGAGAGCAAGAGATGTTTTTGGGATTGAGTGGAGTCACTTGAGTTGGACTATTTCTTCTTGTAGCTCGGGAGGAAAATATTCCATTAATGCGTTTAATGTGGCTGGTTTGCGTCTGAGAGCATCGGCAACCACATTAGCTTTACCCGGATGGTAATTTATACTGGGGTCATAATCTTTGACTAACTCAAGCCATCTTCGTTGTCGGAGATTCAAATTGGGTTGAGTGAATATGTACTTGAGGCTTTTGTGGTCGGTGAATATTTGGCACCGCTTGCCGATGAGATAATGCCTCCAGATTTTTAAGGCATGCACAACTGCTACTAATTCCAAGTCATGAGTGGGATAGTTTCCTTCATGTGGTCGTAGCTGTCTGGATGCATAGGCTACAACCTTGCTGTCTTGCATGAGCACACATCCTATACCTTGTCTGGATGCATCGCAATACACGTCAAAGCTTCGATAGATATCTGGAAGCGTTAACACGGGTGCTGATGTTAAACGAGTCTTCAATTCATTAAAGCTCTTCTCACAGTCCTCAGACCATACAAACTTCTGGCCCTTCTTGAGCAGCTCTGTCATTGGTTTAGCAATCTTGGAAAATCCTTCAATGAATCGATGGTAATAACCAGCAAGCCCCAGAAAACTTTTGATCTCGGTCACAGTTGTTGGTGCTGGCCATTTTAGCACATCCTTGACTTTACTTGGATCTACGGCTATTTCTTCTGCGGAGAGAATATGCCCCAAGAATCCGACTTGCTTAAGCCAGAACTCACACTTGCTGAATTTTGCATATAACTGGTGATCATGGAGCCTTTGCAATATTGCTCGGAGATGTTGTTTATGCTCTTCTTCTCCTTTAGAATATATGAGAATATCGTCGATGAAGACCACCACGAATTTGTCCAAGAAATCCATGACTATGTATTCATCATATGCATGAAGAAGGCAGGGGCATTTGTTAGGCCAAAAGACATGACTGTGTATTCATATAGACCGTATCTAGTGGTGAATGCGGTCTTAGGAATATCTTCCTTCTTGATCTTGAGTTGATGGTACCCGGTCCTTAAATCAATCTTGGAGAATATTTGAGCTCCATTCAGTTGATCAAACAATTCGTCAATCCTGGGGAGCGGGTATTTGTTCTTGATAGTGACATCATTGAGCTGGCGGTAGTCTACACACATTCGAAGACTACCATCTTTCTTGTCCACAAATATGGCAGGTGATCCCCATGGTGACGAACTAGGACGGGTGTACCATTTCTTGAGGATCTCATCTAGCTGCTTCTTTAGCTCAACTAACTCGGATGAAGGCATCCGGTGATATTTCTTGTATGTGGGTGTTGTCCCTGGCATGAGATCAATAGCAAACTGGAGCTCCCAATCGGGTGGCATTCTTGGCAATTCTTCAGGAAATACATTTGGAAACTCACTGACCACTGGGATTAATTACATGCCTGAAGTTACATCTGTGAAAATCATCTCCTTTTTAGGCATGGTTCTGCGAGCCACAAACTGCACTGCTTTTCCTGCCGGGTTTATTAATGTAACCTCTCTTGTTGCACAGTTGATGTAGACCTGATGCTTTGTCAGCCAATCCATTCCCAGTATGACATCCAACCTTGCGGATTCAATTGCTACCAGTGTGGCAGGGAAGATAACTCCATGGACATTTATCTCCAAGCCATGACATACACATTTGTTTTGAGCAGGGATCCTGGGGATTGGATCATCATGAATTTCTCAAGAAGAGCACAAGAAAACTGATTTTGGGTATAAAAACTCCGCGAAATAAAAGAATGGGAAGCCCCAGAGTCAAATAAAATTGTTGCAGGTATGTTGTTAACAGGGAACATACCAATGACCACTTCGGGGTTTTCTTGGGCTTCTTCTGCAGAGAGATGATGTACTTGCCCTTGGATAAGCGTCTGCGCGGGGAAGGATTCTATGTTGTTGACTTGAGGCTTGAGCGGTGCATTTGTCTTGCCATTCTTGGGACACTGCCTCGCATAGTGCCCGGTATGTCCACAAGAGAAACATGCATTGTTACGCTGACAATCCTCCCGTACAGGGTTGGCCACAATATTCTTGACTCGATTGTCGGTCTTGTTGGTATTCTGCTGCCATGTTGGCTTGAACTCAAACTGAAGTTGCTGCCCGGTACGAGCCTTTTGAACTGTCTGTCCGTCCTTCTTGGGCTCGAACTTGCGTTTGCGGTCATCAAAAGCTGGCTTGTTATCATGGACGAGCTTGTGCTCCCTTTCTGCAATAAGAGCCTTGTTCACCAAAGTCAGAAAGTCCGAGAAGTCGAGCATGCTGAGTGTGCATCGGAGGTGCTGATTGAGTCCTCCAAAGAATCGGCCTATCTTCCTTTCTTCGGTGGCCACATCATAAAGAGAATAACGAGCCAAGTGATTGAACTTGTTTAAATATTCACTTACGGACAGGTTCCCTTGGGTGAGAGCGAGAAACTCACGCTGCTTGACCTTCATGATACCGGCGGGAATGTGGCACTTGCGGAACTTGTCCTTGAATTTATCCCAAGTACGTCATCCGCAGGCCACATGGTTTTAGTATTGTCCCACCATATAGCAGCGGCTCCTTCGAGATAGTGAGTAGCGAATGGAACCTTGTAAATTTCTTCGGTGCGAGCAATCTCTAGCTTCTTCTCAATAGTCCGCAGCCAATCGTCAGCTTCCATAGGGTCGACCACTTGGTTGAAACTAGGAGGCTTAGTCCTCTGACAATCTAACAGCTTAGAGTGATTACCATTTTGACCCACCATAGCCTGTACACTCTTTTTTTAATTCAAGCAAATCCAAGTTTCTTCTTTCCTCGAACATTTGCATAATCTGCTCTGTGGTAGGTGGATGCGGTGGAGGAGGTGGTGGTGGTTGATACGGTTCGGGGGAATGTCCTGCCTGTCTGGCTGAGCGACGAACAGGAGTATCGTCACCCACATGGCTGCTGCTACCTCCTCTTGTCATCCTATTTATGTTTCCCAATACGAAGCATCGAGATGAGCAACATCCATAAATGGGGAAAAAAGCAAGCGATAAATCCGAAAGAAAGCGACGAAAAACCAAGACGAATAAAAGGTTCCAACATAATTATACATAGACTCATACATGAAAGGAAACAGCATGACAAGTACGATTACACTCATACAACCAAGCATCATGACAACCTCGGCTACTCCTGAAGAACTAGTGCTCCTCTGATCCTGCTGGGATCTCCACTGACTCGGTCCTGGATCCTGAACTGACAACGTTAATAGAAACCTCTGGGTTAAAGGAAACATGACGACGCTGCCTCGAGGGTTCTCCTTCAGGGGCAAGTGTGGGGTGAGACTGAAGCATAGGAGCAAAGGGAGTAGCGAGAAGCAAAGCCCTCTCGGCAGGAGACTCATGGGGAGTCACTGTCGAGGTGTCTGAGTTACTCTGAGGGTAACCAGAGTAGCTGGCGGAATAGTGGCTGGAGGAACAAGTGGGGTAAACCCGATGGAGGGTGGAACAAAAGCAGATCTGGAGGCAACCAGAGCTGCACGAGTATGAGTCAGCTCCCAGGCCAACTCGAAAAGCAAAAGGTAACTAGCAGTGATGTAGCGAGAGAGGTGGCTGGATGAACGGTCGCACACCGGATCAATGGAAGGGAAGCAAATACGTCCATTATCGAACATGAACGGGTAGAAGTAGAAACCTGGATGAGTGTGCATCCGGACCTCGTTATAGCGCAGGTCAATGAGAGCCTCGAATGCAGTGAACTAAACTGCCTGATCTTGGGTAGAAGTGAAACCACTCCTAGAAGAACGAGTGTAGGTGCCGGTTACAGAGCTGTTGTGCATGGTGACCTCCACGTGGTACTCGTACACTGAGTCTGCTAGTCGCTCCCGGTACACCTGGTACACCGGGTCATCATCGTCGGGGTAGAGTCGACGCCACACGTTTTGAAGAAGATGCGGAGAGGTGTACGGTGCTGGCTCAGACTGGTACGGGTACGGCACTAGAGCCATCTACACTCACAACCATTAGTCTGTCAGTAAAAATAATAATCTAGATGCATGCAATGCAACAACCAGATGCAAACATACACTACCAGCACTCAAGACTACTAACTACCTTTCAACTAACGCGTTGGCTGTCTAGGGTGTCCTCCAGTCAGCATGGCTCTGATACCAAGCGCTGTGACACCCCGGCTCAGAGCAACCGGTTTACCTTGCATTGCCAGCCCAGAGATCTAGTCTTCTGGCAACACACAATGACTTGGTACGAAAAGATAACCGCTTTATTGATACTTTGCGGGAACAAAGGTTCGATAGTACATCAAGTAGCGAGGCCAAGCGGCACACACGGTGCTGCTGGACATATGTACATTATTTAGTGAACATGATGGGGGCCTCAAACATAACGACACAGCTACGCGGCAGCGGAAAGACGACGTAGAAGGACTCCATCTCACAGGGACACTGATGTGGACACGGCCTAGACTACGATGCATGATGCAACTCCAACTCCAGTACGGCTTCTCCTGAAACTGGCATGACACTCCAGGTGAATACTTTGAATGTACTCACAAGCTCACAACAAATAATGCAACAATGGAAAACAATAACATGATATTGAAGCAGGTTATATGCAAGAACTTGACATGCTACTCATGAAGTGACAGTGCTTGCAAACAGGGTCTCTCGGACCCGCTTACCATCTTGGTTACCTCGTAACCACAAACATCATGTTACCATGGTGATGACCTCCAGATCACAAAAGAAACCATCTCGATGGTTCCAACAACTTCACCATCATACCAAGTGCCACAAGTATAACTTTAGTGTGCAGTTTAATTATTTCTGTTGACCCACGGTGTGACCTACTACGAACTATGTCCATGACCGAGGATGAGGCTATCGATGGATTAAACACACTCTGCAGAGGTCAGTACATTGTACCCACACCACAGAACCCATGGCCTCGAACTCCCATTCGGGTGGACCAACGGCGTTCCGACAGAACCAATCTATTACCATGACACTCTCCCGGCCACTCCGACCAACTCCCCATTTGGCTAAGTCATGGGTGGCCCCGATGCCACTCCGGACATCCAACGGCCACCGTCGTGGCAAAACAAAACGGTCCCAAACAGGGACAATGGTACCAAAACAACTACGGGCACACAAGGCTATGCCTGCCTACCGGGACAGGGTAGCACAAGCGCATAACCTTCCCTAGTTGGAGGCACCGGCGAGAGGCATAACAACAGACCGAGAAAGGGCCTTCCCATAAAGGCAAATGTGGTTGCATTGGGAAGCTTGCTTCGTTGGCACCATGACTCGATCAACAGCATGTTCAAGTTGAATTATCATCATGTTTTAACTTGGAAAGAAATATGAACGAGCCATAGTATGCCATGAAAATGCAACGATATACATATGCACCATTTCAACATAATGCCTGTATTAACCTACACATGCTCATGATCATATTACTCTACTGCATAAGCTTGACCAAACAACTCAAATACCACTGAAAACATAGCAAACATAGCATGAATATGAAACTAGCACAAGTGAAATTAATTAAATAACTATATGCAATATATGAGTTCATATTCAAGTAAAAATCATAGTCATTGAAATGTCACTCTTGCAAATATTTGTGATGGCTTGCCTTAGTGTAGAGGAGGGTCACAATCCTCCTGGTTCTCCTCAATGCAGCAAGATCCTTTTGAAAATAATTAAAATGGCATAAAGAAAATGTCACATAACACATTTAAATGCACTAGAAAATATCTACAGCAAGCAAAAATCTCAAATTTTGCATGCTGATAGAGGAGCTCAAGACAAAACCAATGCAAAAAGAATCAACTGATTTGGACTTGTAGAATAAAAGTTATAGTTGGTTAAAGTTGGGTCAATTTTCTGATTTAAAATGAATTTCAGAATAAATAGAAAGGGGTGACGTCGAAGGCGTATTTTAGGATTACGCCTCCACTTATACCGCTTCGGGGAGAGAAAGAGAGGCTGACGAGTGGGCCCCTTTGTCAGGGTTAGAAGAGAGAGAGAGAAGCAGGGGACAGCGGCTCTGTCGCTGGTGGTTCTCCGGCGAGGAGGCCACGGCTGCCGCCGGCGAGGGGATGGATGGACACGTCTCTGCACGGCGAACATGTACGTGCAAGTAGCGTGGGTGGAGGTGAATGGAGGACGTTGCGGCGTTCTTCTATAGAGGCGGCGACGGAGGGGGCTCATCGGAGTTCGCGGTTCCAGTGAGGTAGAAGGGCTCCAGCTGCACCATCTCGACCAGGAGGAAGCCACGAGCACGCTAGAGGGGTTGGGAGAGGTCGAAGAGCTCCAAAGGAAGCAGGACACCGAGGGGGATCGGCGGTGAGCTCCAGTGCAGAACGGCGGCCAGAGGTCGCCCGGCCTGGCCACAGTCTTCTACTCGATGATTTGAGGTCAGTGGAGGAGGTTGGGTTGGCCAGAGAAGTGTGGGAGGGGTCCTATTTATAGGAGCGGGCGAGGAGGGGCTCGAGATCTCCGGAGAGGCTTTGGGAGCGGCGAGCGGCGACAAATGGGGCTCAGAGTGATGGGAGAGGTCATGGAGCTCATGCGAACACAGTGGAGGGGTGGCGCCAAGCACATGACGCGGGAGGGAGACGGCACGGGCACACGGGCACACTGTGCCCTCTGCTCCACCGTGTCCGTGTCTGCAGTGGCTGTCGCCGGCATCGGAGAACTCCAGGGAGAGGTCAGGGGGGCCGAGTCGAGATAGACGGAGGTGATTGACATGCTGGAATGGCCAGAGGTGGGTGCACGGGCTGAGCAGTGGCACTGTCGGCGCTCAGAGCGCGTCGAACGCACGCCTGGCACCTTGGAGTCACACGGTCACCGCATGCACTGGTGCAACGCGGTGCGCCCGAGTGGTGAAATCATGTCTGGGGGCTTGTCCGTGCAGTGCTAAGTCTCTCTGAGGTGTTGGATCATAGCCAGGTCGACATGAGGTGACTAGAGCTTCCTGGCAAGTTTCTGGACAGAAAATGTTGATGCCATTTGAGAGAAATCTAGAAGGATTTAGGGGCTGAAACTTTGGGGTTAAGGATTAATTAAGAGAGTCATCAAGCTATAAAAATTTCAGCTCAAGGAGAATAGTCAAAAATATACTTCCTTCGCAAAGCACCATTTCTAACTAGAATAGAAATGATTTTCTATAGCAAAAATACTCTTCATAACCATGGGATATTTTTTCATAGGATGATGAGGCATGGTCCAAAGAATATTTGAGAATTTTCTCAGATTTTTGGAAGCAAGAAAAATAGGGGTTGCTTTGGATCAGAAGTGGAAATCCTTCATTTTCAAAGAGAAAATGAATACTTTGCCTTTGAGAAAAATATTCCTATGGAAATATTTTGAGATATATGAGAGCAAGAGATGTTTTGGGAGTGAGTGGAGTCACTTGGGTGAAAATCAAAATAATGCCCAAGTGCTAAATCCAAATGAGTTAATTCAAAAACTCAAATTCAAACCAAATTTGCAATAAACTCCAGAGAAAGAAAAGTGGCAAAAACCAGGGTGTCACAGGTGGACACTTCCACTCTTGTATTTACCGGAGTGCATTGTGAATAGGTTGAGAAGCGACCAGCTAGAGAGGGAAAATGGTCATGAACATGCATTGTGAATAATTAACATTGAACACTTGCATGAGTAGGATATAAACACCATGAACATAAATATTGTGGAGGCTATGTTGGTTTTGAATCAACTACATGTGTGAACATGTGCCAAGTCAAGCCACTCGAAACATTCAGAGGAGGATACCATATCATCATACTACATCACAATCATTTTAATGCATGTTGACATCTAAAATAAATCATTATCCACTCCTAGCTACTTAGGCATGGCATGAGCAACTATAATCTCTAATTGTCATCATAAACATGTTTAATCATAATATGCTGAATCATGGATACTAAGTTAATCATATTTACAAAAACAAAAACAAGTTGAGTTCATACCCGCCTTTCCTTACCATGGTCACTTCATCATATATTGTCATTATTGGCTTTCACTTCCACGACCGGATGATATAAAAATAATAATAGTGCAGGAGTGCCATAGAGTAAGCTAGAATCTACAAACATTTTATTTAAAGGAGAAGACAAAATAATATGGCCTCTTTGTTAGATCAACAATAATGCATATGAGAGCCACTCAACATTTTCATCGTGGTCTTCTCCTTGGTACGACTCAACAAAAGAAAAGAAAAAAATTCAGAAAAACATACTGAAATATTTTTGGAGTTTTTAGTTTTTCTTGAAAGAAGCAAATCAAAGAAGGAGAAACAAAAACGAGAAAAAATATTTACACGGGAAAGCTCCCAACAAGCAAAAGAAGAAAAAGGGAAATCTTTTTGGGTTTTCTTTTAATACTACAACTAAATTAAACTAGGAAAAAACCAAAAGGAAGCATGAAATCTTTTTGGATTTTCTCAAAGTTTTTCAAACACACAAGAAGAAAGCGAGAAAATAAAACTAACCTGGATTATACAATGAAAAAGTATGAACACTGATAACTAGAATGAAGTGTGTGAACATGAATGTAATGTCGGTGGAAATACGTACTCCCCCAAGCTTAGGATTTCGGCCTAGCTTGGTGATCACCATCCCTGGCTTGGATAATAGTCAAAGTGATAGCTCGTGGAGGCTCTAGGCGTGGCCTCCTCAGCTCAACGAGTAGCTTCCACAACTGCTTTGTACTCATGTGCCTCTCTCTCATAAATGTAATACCTTCCTTTCCCCTGGTAATCAAAGAGAGCAGGTGTAGGCAAAATAACAGGTACGATAGGTTTTTTATTAAACATTAAGTTGTAATTGTAATTCGTGGCTCCATACTTAATGAACTTATGACGCTGCATCGTATCAAAGTCTAGATATCTAGTGGGTAAAATACGATCATTAGGCAATGGTGAAAGTCTTAGCCTTGCAGCTAAGTGGGAGGCATAAATTCCTCCATATAAAGACCACTATCAGCATTACGTTGCAGCCTCTGTGCAACAATTTCTCCAAGATTATATCGTTTAGTGCCCATTAAAGCAGTGTGTATAAGGCTTAAATCTGGGGCATAGAGTGTACTGCAGTCTTGTTTACCCGTGATGCATTTGCATTAAAGAGTGCAAAGTAACAGTTAGAGGGAAATTGTATACTTTTTATTCTAGCTTGTGCAACTCCTCTATCCTCGCCACAATAGAGGTTGCTTAGGAACATCTCATAGTCAGATTTTGGTGGTTCATCTAGCGATCCCCAATATGGAATTTTGCATGCATCACAGAATTCTTCTAAAGGAATACTAAAGGTTCTATCATAGAGGGAAAATGAGACTCTAAATTCATGAGGATGATACTTAAACTTTTTGGTGAACGATTCAGTAAGGTTGTAATGCTGAGTGCACTTATCTGCGATGAAGGGTGCTAGCTCAGTATTTTGAACATACTGATCAAATTCTTCTTTAATGCCCGCACCTATCATGAAATCATCACACGGCCATAGGCACGACCTGGTGTCGGTATCCCACACCGAACTTGCCCTTGGTTCATCATAGGCTTGTCGTATCAAGCTCTCACTCGACGATGCCTTCGAGGACCTCTGCCTCGAAGAACTCTTCCTAAATAGGTGCATTTTATTTGCTAACAATTTCTGAAAAAAATTGGGGACACAAAAATGATATCAATAAAACTTCAAAAGATTGATAGCAACTACTCATAGGGATGCCTAGAGGCTATATCAAGCATTTAATCTACTTGGAACTCAAAGAATTCAACATGCAAGCTCATTTACAGCAGCACCAAGAGTAGCTAATTACTCAAAATATAAATCACTAGAACAAAAACTAATTGGAGCAATGGAGGAGTCACATACCAAGTAGCAATCCCCCAAAACAGTTTTGGAAACGGAGCTTCGAGCAAAGAGATCAAAATTCGTGGGTTTGGGAGCAAGAACACGAGAGACAAAGAGAGCGAGAGAGATAGAGAGAGAGAGAGAGCTACAGAGATTATTTTTTCTGGAGGTAGGTGATGAAGTGAGCTAAAGGGATAAGTGAGGGGGGCCTTGTGGGGCCCACTACCCACTAGGGTGCGTCAGGTGGGTGTGGCGCGCCCTGGTTCCTAGTGGGCACATGGGACACCCCTGTGGTGTTTTCAGTACCAAAAATTCTTAAATATTAAAAAAACATGTTAAAATTTCATAGCATTCTGAGCACTTTTATTTTTGGGCACTTTTATTGCATGGATAATTCAGAAAATAGGGTATTCATGGCATTTTATTGTATTTAACTAAAAATAACAGAAAATATAAAGTGGGTACAGAAGGTTGTGCTTACTAAATTCATAGACCACATGCTTCTTGAAAATAATCCATTAATAAGGTTGATCAAGTCTTATTAACAACCACTTTCGATTAGCATGAACCCGAAGAACTTTGGTAAAACACTAAGTTACCTCAACGGGGATATGCATCTCCCCGACAATAAGTATTTCATATTTCTTTTTGACAGTAGGTAGAGGGAGTTGAAAACTTCCAATAGTAATTGTCGGAGTCTTTTCAATAACATTAATACCATTCACTTGAAATTGTTTCTTCGAAAAATGCATCGTATACTCATTACCATTGATATGAAAAGTGACCTTGCTTTTGTTGCAATCCATAATAGCCCCTACAGTATTCTAAAAGGGTCTACCAAGGATAAGCGACATGTTGTCATCCTCGGGCATCTGTAGTATAACAAAGTCTGTCAAGATAGTAACATTTGCAACAACAACATGCACATTCTCACAAATATCGATAGGTATGGCAGTTGATTTGTGAGCCATTTGCAATGATATTTCAGTGCGTATGAGTTTATTCAAATCAAGTGTTTTATATAAAGAGAAAGGCATAACACTAACACCAGCTCCTAAATCACATAAAGCAGTTTTGACAACTTCTTTTGATGGAACATGGTATAGTTGGTATTCCTGGATCTCCTAGCTTCTTAGGTACTCCATCCTTGAAAGAATAATTAGCAAGCATGGTGGAGATTTCAGCTTCAGGTATTTTTATTTTATTAGTGACAATATCTTTCATATATTTAGCATAAGGGGCCATCTTTAAAATATAAGTTAAACAAGTACGCAAAAAGACTGTCCTATGCATTTCAGCAAAGCATTCAAATTCTTCCTCATCTTTTTTCTTAGATAGTTTAGGTGGAAAGGGCATGGGTTTCTAAACTCATGGTTCTCTTTCTTTACCATGTTTTCTAGCAACAAAATCTCTCTTATCATAACATTTATTTTTAGAAGGTGGGTTATCAAGATCAACAGCAGGTTCAATTTCAACATCATTATCTGGTTTTTTATCATTATCTGGTTGAGCATCTATATGAACATCATCTTTTTCATTCTCATTATTCACTAGGTCGATGTTCATTACCAGATTGTGTTTCAATATCAGAAATAGAAACATCATTATCATCCTCAGAAGGTTTTTCTACCTCAGGTTCACTAGAATTATGCAAAGTTCTATCATTTTTCTTTTTCTTCTTCTTTTTAGATGGACTAGGTGCATCAGTATTAATTCTTTGAGAGTCTTGTTCAACTCTTTTAGGGTGTCCCTCAGGATAAAGTGGCTCCTGAGTCATTTTACCTCATCTAGTCATTACTCTAATAGCATGATCATTCATATTATTATTCATTTCATTGAGTAACTCACTTTGAGATTTGGCAACTTGTTCTAACTGAGTTTGAACCATAGAAACATGTTTTCCTACTTCTTTAACATCATTAGTGATTCTAAATAACAAATCACTCAAGCGAGCAATCATACTAGCATTTTGCTTTAATTGTTTCATAACATAGGCATTGAAATGATCTTGCTTCATAATGTAATTGTCGAATTCATACAAGCATTGACTAGGATGTTTATTATAAGGGATATCCCCTTCATCAATCTTTATAAAATAATTTACCTCTACCACCTGTGGTGGTGTGTCAAGACTATGTATTTCTTCAATAGGTGGTAAATTCTTAACATCTTCAGCTTTAATAGCTTTTTCCTTCATACATTTCTTTTCTTCTTGCATATCTTCAGGACTGAGAAATAAAATACCCCTCTTCTTCAGAGTGGGTTTAGGCGGTGGTTCAGGAAGTGTCCAATCATCATAATTCTTCAATATATTATTCAATAGTTCCTTAGCTTGTTCAACAGTTCACTCCCTGAAAACACAACCAGCACAACTATCTAGGTGGTCCCTAGAAGCATCGGTTAGTCCATTGTAAAATATATCAAGTATTTCATTTTTCTTAAGAGGATGATCAGGCAAAGCATTAAGTAATTGGAGAAGCCTCCCCCAAGCTTGTGGGAGACTCTCTTCTTCAGTTTGCACAAAGTTGAATATTTCTTGTAAGGCAAGTTGTTTCTTATGAGCAAGAAAATATTTCTCATATAAGTAATAAATCATATCCTGGGGACTACGCACACAACCAGGAGCAAGAGTATTATACCATAACTTAGCATCACCCTTAAACGAGAAAGGAAATAACTTGAGAATATAATAATGACAATTGTTTTCCTCATGAGCAAATAGGGTGGCTATATCATTTAATTTAGTAAGATGTGCCACAACAGTTTCAGTTTCATAGCCATGGAAAGGATCAGATTCAACCAAAGTAATCATCTATGGGTCGATAGAGAATTCATAATCCTTATTAGTAATAAAGATAGATGAAGTAGCAAACTTAGGATCATACTTCATTCTAGCATTCAAAGATTTTTCTTTCAACTTGCATAGTAATTTCTTAAGATCATGTCTATCCTTACAAGCAAGAAAATCCCTAGCAACCTCTCCATCCATAACATAACCCTTAGGTGTCTCAGGCAATTCATATCTAGGGGAGCTAGGTCTAATAGGTGTTTCATAATTTTCAATTTCAATAATTACATCAGTTTCAGTAATCTCATCAGTTTCAGCATTCTCAATTTCTTTAGCTCTAGCAAGTTGTTCATCAAGAAATTCACCTAGTGGCACAGTCTTATCAAGCAAAGTACTAGCATCATTAGTAGCATCATTCATAGCAAAACTAGCATCATCAATTACTTGCTGCATATCAGGATTAATAGCATGTGGTGGTGTTGCAAGCTTACTCAAAACAGAAGGCGAATCAAGTGCAGAGCTAGATAACAGTTCCTTACCTCCCCTCGTCTTAGAGGGAACGATCTTGGTTCTATCATCCTTAAGATTTTTCATATTGATCAACAGATATAAATCCAAAGTGGCTCGACAAATATAGCTATGCTCCCCGGAAACGGCTCCAGAAAAGGGTCTTGATAACCCACAAGTGTAGGGGATCGCAACAGTTTTTGAGGGTAGAGTATTCAACCCAAATTTATTGATTTGACACAAGGGGAGCCAAAGAATATTTGCAACTATTAGCAGTTGAGTTGTCAATTGAACCACACCTGGAGACTAAATATCTGCAGCAAAGTGATCAGTAGCACAGTAGTATGGTAATTTGATAGAGATAGCAATGAGAGTAACACCAATAGTAACGGTAACAACAGTGGTAATTGTTTTGTAGCAGTTGTAACAGTAGCGGAAATGGTAATAAATTAGCAAGAACAATATGTGAAAAGATCGTAGGCATTGGATCGGTGATAACGTTGGTTAATATTCATCATATAATAGTCATAACCTAGGGTGGCACACAACTAGCTCCAATTCATCAATATAATGTAGGCATGTATTCCGTAAATAGTCATACGCGCTTATGAAAAAGAACTTGCATGACATCTTTTGTCCTGCCCTCCCGTGGCAGTGGGGTCCATAAGGAAACTAAGGGATATTAAGGCCTCCTTTTAATAGAGAACCGAAACAAAGCATTAACACATAGTGAATACATGAACTCCTCAAATTACGGTAGTCACGGGAAAAATCCCAATTGTTGTCACTTTGGGGTATGCGGATCATAACACGTAATAGGTGCATATGACTTGCAAGATTGGATCAAGAACATAGATATAATGGTGAAAACATAAACGGTTCAAATCTGAAATCATGGCACTCGGGCCCTAGTGACAAGCATTAAGCATATCAAAGTCATAGCAACATCAATCTCAGAACATAGTGGATACTAGGGATAAAGCCCTAACAAAACTAACTCGATTAATTACTAACTCAATTAATTACATGATGAATCTCATCCAACCCATCACCATCCAGCAAGCCTACGAAGGAATTACTCACTCCCGGTGGTGAGCATCATGAAATTGGTGATGGAGGATGGTTGATGATAACGAAGACGGAAGATCCCCCTCTCTGGAGCCCCGAACGGACTCCAGATCTGGCCTCCTGATGAAGAATAGGAGGTGGTGGCGGCTTCGTATCGTAAAACACGATGAAACTTCCTCTTCTATTTTTCTCTCCGAAACTAGGAATTTATAGAGTTGGAATTAGGGTCAGTGGAGCCTCGTAGGCCCCACTACCCACCAGGGCGCGCTAGAGGGGGGTGACGCGCCTTGGTGCCTAGTGTCCAGCTGGGGCCCCCTCCAGTGGGTCTTGGTTCCAGGATTTTTCTTTTATTCCAAAATAATTCTCCAAAAAGTTTCGTCCAATTTCGAGAACTTTTATTTCTGCACAAAAACAACACCATGGTAGTTTTGCTGAAAACAGCGACAGTCCGGATTAGTTTCATTCAAATCATGCAAATTAGAGTCCAAAATAAGAGCAAAAGCATTAGCAAAAGTAGATATGACAGAGACGTATCACAACGCAGTCCCCGGCGGCGTGTACTGCGCGTGGTGTCCCTGTTGGGTGTGCACACAACACCCACCACACGCTTCGCCACCGGTGCCTGACGGCAGCTGTTGCCGGCCGCCGTTGCCGCCACCCCACCATCGGCCGCCAGGACCATCACCTGCTCTGCCACCGCGGCCCGAAGGTGGGAGCTAGCCATCGTGGCCGCCACCCACCGTCGGCCGCCCAGGCCATCACCCGCTCCGCCACCACGGCCCGAAGGTGGGAGATGACCTTCCTGGCCGCCACCCCACAATCGATCACAGGGGTCATCACCCACTCCGCTACCACGGCCCGAAGGCGGGAGATGGAGGCCCTCATTTGCGTCAGCGACCTTGCGCGCTACATCGAGTTCCTGCGGGACGAGGAGTGCTTGGTCGAGCATGCAAAGAGTCTTACCGCCACCATGGCCGCAGGAGAAGCTGCCGCAGTGGCGCGGAATCCAAAGATCTATGAGGAGTCCCGCCGCTTTGAGAGGGATCGTCAAGAGTGGCAGAGGGCATTCGAACTGGGAGCCGCTAAAGGTGCAGCAGTGGCAGGCGCCGGATTCCACTCCCCCAGCTCGTTGATAGGCTCCTCCCGCATTGCGTCTTACTGAGCATGCTCGGCAGAGGAGAGGCTGCTGGAAGTAGTACAAAGCCCCTCCTTAGTAGTATTTAGGGGCTATTTTGTTCAGTTCATCTGACTATAGATATGGTTGAACTATACTATGTACTTAAAATTAGCTAGTATATATAGTTGAATTAGTTATGTCAGTACGTGGTTGGCAACAATTGGGGAAAAGTTTGTTCATTTCAGGTGTCGAGTTGAACTATTTGTATAAAGAATGACTACTTAATCTATGAATGAAATCTATGCTTACTAAATTTCAATTACAAAAATTAGATAGTACAAGTGATTTTTAGCTACAAAATTTGACAAATGGTAGTGTTACAAGGTTGACAAATGGCAATGTTACTAGATTGACCAATGCCAATGTTTCCAATTTGACAAATGGCAATATACCCAATATGACAGATGTAAATCTTACCAAATTGTCTGTTTGTGGTCGCACACGGGTCATCATGCAAAATCGTTTGCGATGAAGAGATGCACAAATCATGCATGCCAAATTCTCCCTTGGCTTCATGCGAAGGAACCATAGCTCTCGATTTGCATACAGATGTTCAATCTAAAACATTTGGGATGAGTGTTTTATTCAGAGAAAAACATTGATGTTTTTTTAAATTACTTTGATAAGTCTGTACATTCAGAGAAAAAACGCTCAGTTGATCAAAAACATAGATTTCATTCAGCCACACTGTAACTTTACATTCATATGATCGAGATACAATACTAAACAAAAAAATTAATTGTGGTGGCCGCGGCGTGCTGCGCCGGCATTGTTGTCCTCTGGGACGCCATTGCTCAAGTCTTCAAGCCAGCTCAAAATGTTCTGGACTTGCAAATCTAAGAGTCGTTCGTCGCGTGATCGACGGGCGGGGGGCGAGGGGACGGTGACTCATGGCGCTGCAAGGTAGCGGTCAACGGCGGCATCCCATGATGCTGAGGGGGGCGTGGCGGGTGCAGTCGCGCGCACGGGAACAGGCGCAGCGGGTGTAGACAAACACACAGAGACTGGCGCTACGGTGGGTGCAGGGACACGCACGAGCACAGGCGGGGGCACTGGTGCTAGCACGTACACGAGCTCGCATGGGTCCGCAAGGACCTCTCCTACGCCCGCGGCTTCTAGCACTACGATGGTGCTAGGCAACTAGCCCGTCAATGCCACGGGGATGGTCGCTGGCGCGGGCGCGGGGATGGGAGCTGGGATGGGCGCGCGGGCAGTATCCCCTGCGGCCAGCTCGATCAGGGCCATGTCCATGAGGCCCCATTCCTCCTTATTTTCTATCTCCTCCGGCTTGGAGTCGACTTCACCAAACCAGAAGACTAGTGGTAGATGATACTTGTGCGCCATGGCGTAGGTGGAGGTATTCGAGATAGGATTTGGGCAAGAGGGGAATGGGAGGCGAAGAGTAAGACCACCTATTAAACAGTGGCTCGAGTGCCATTAATGGAGAGGTTGAGAGCGAGGCGGGTGGCGATGGAGGTCAAAGGGCTCGCTTCCCAGTGAGTCTACGCAGCATACTGCTTGCAAGCTTGCCGGTAAGCCTGCGCAGTGGAGGACTGCTCACACGCCTCCCTGTCAGCCTGTGCAGCGGACTGCGCTCGCACGCCTCCCATCTACTCAAGCAGCTACCTGCACGGCACCTCCAAGCCAATAAAAATGTGACGTGTGGTGTGTCGGTGTCAAAACCGGCGGATCTCGGGTAGGGGGTCCCGAGCTGTGGATCTTGGATCAATGGGGAACAAGGAACGAAGGACACGGTGTTTACCCAGGCTCGGGCCCTCTCTAGGAGGTAAAACCCTATGTCCTGCTTGAATATATTGAAGTGTATAGGATGATTACGGAGTCGATCTACCACGAGATCAGATGAACTAAACCCTAGGCTAGTAGGGTGATGGTTGTTGTTCTAGCCTCTACGGGCTAAACACCCTGGTTTGTATAGACACCAGGGTTACTAGGGTTACACATGGTTGGTTACAAGGAAGGGATAAACATGCCGATTCTTCTCTTTTCTGCCTTGGAGGACACACCAAGGCACCAAAGGCTTCCAGTGCGGATACGAAGTCTGTTCACAGTTCGGTCTTCTAGCAGTTCATAGTGCGACCCTTCTGTCCGGCCCATGAGACTCGGGTCGGCAGCCTGAGGACCCCCCAATCCAGGGCTCCCTCAGTAGCCCCCGAACTAGCCTCCAATTCCGGTGCTTCATTGCTTCCCGAGTTCTTCATGTATCTGAAGTCTTCGGCTTACGGGGTGAGTTCCTCTCCTCCTTCAGGTTTGGCATAAACCTCCTTTAGCTTGAATCCCAAGAGCCGCTTAGCTTGAGCTCGGCCATGTGTTAACCAGATGTTGTCCGGAATCCAAATTGCAGATGTTGCTTAGCCCCGAAGGCCAACCGTCCAAGTATGAATAGTGCCTTTACCCGACAACTTTCGTTGAAGGGTCACACCCGGTCATCAACGTCAACCGTTGTGAAAACTTGATTCACGGTTCGAGGCAGCGCCTCCATTGGCACGTGCCCTCAATAAGGAGATCGTGCCCCTTTTTTAAGGGATATGATCAATGATTTCAATTACCCCATTCGCGCATAACATCGCAATTATATCGGGAAGTGGTGAGGCCCGTTGCGCAGTTAAAGGACTGTTGGCATTTTAGCTGCTTATAAAAGGGAAATGGCCATCGTTATCGGTGTACGCCTTCTCCTTCCTCTCGCCGTCACTTTCCCAATCTACAGAGCTCCAACGCCCTGTGCCATTCTTCCATAAGAAATTCCTTCATATCTCGTCCCGAACTCTTTCCTTCATATCTCGTCCTTCATCATCATCTGCGAGGCCTTCTTGTGAGTCCAGCCGCACTTCAGCTTGTGGCTGAAGGTCTTCAACGTCAAGCCGAAGATAGTCGATGGCCAACAGGCGGACTGTGGCGGGGCGATGATCAGTAAACTTGCCCGTGTCGAGTGGCCGGAGGGCACATTCATAGACATTGTCAAAGTCTGGCAGAAGGAGTAGTTCTACATCACAGAACCACAAGATGCGCCTGGAGGGCGGCTCCCGAATTCATATCCGGACCCCCGGTGAGGCTAACCTCGTGGACCAAGGAGGGCCTTGACTGGGGGTCCACCATGGAGGTGGAGTTGCTATGGAAGCGCATCTCCAACATGATAAAGGCAGGCACCAAGCTAGTGATGCTCTGCCGTCGCCTCCTACCCTGCCAACAAAGGGCCACCCCAATGTGGTCCTACAAGCTCAAGGATCCGGCCACCGTGCATTACTTCTATGGCACCACCCACGACAAGCTATGGAAGGTGTTGTACAAGCCCCAGAAGGCCTGGCCGGCCAAGGAGGAAGACATCGGCCTTGACACCGCGCATCCTCCTAAGGAGATAACGAAGTTTTGCCTGTTCTATGTTCGAATGTTTGTCTTCTAGGAGATTTAACCCTTGTTCTCTCACTTCCACAGGGCTGGCTCGAGAAGGCCAAGCAAATGAATAGTCTGGCCCTGCTGCCCGAAGACCCCCGGTCGGCTCTGCTAGAGGAGATGCTAATCCTGGGGCCGAAGGCGCCAGAGAAGAAAGAAAAGAAGAATAAGAAAGAGGCGCGGGAGGCCAGGGAAGGCCTCCACCCAAGAGGGCATCCAAACACCAAGTCCGGGGACACCCAAACTCCCTCCACTCATGAGGGGGA
Organism: Thinopyrum obtusiflorum; assembly: GCA_036873465.1. NCBI lineage: Eukaryota > Viridiplantae > Streptophyta > Magnoliopsida > Poales > Poaceae > Thinopyrum > Thinopyrum obtusiflorum. Next base: position 70,255 of record JAAAWM010011983.1, on the reverse strand, counting down.
GCAGGAGGATGACGAGGAGGAGAGCGACTCCTCCCGTACGAGGAAAAGGGTGGCGTCAGACGACGCCGAGGAGGAGGAGCCTCCCCATGCCTCAAAGAAACAGTGCAGGCCCAAGCTGGTCCTACCTGATGATAGCTCAGATTCTTACGAGGAGTCCGCAGGGTCCGAACAACTTTCGAAGAGGAACCCCAGGGTCAAGCCCCCTGCCGAAAGGTACAAATTCAAAGATTCCCCAGGCGCTTGTTTCATTACTCTATTACTAATAGTATATGTGAATTTCATGTTACAGCCCACTGCGCGCCCCCGTTGATCAAGTCTCGGAGGGGACTTCTCTGCCAGCCGAACTGGTGGAAAGTGGGACCGCATCGCGCTCCCCACCCCCTCCGGTCATCGGGGAGACCAGGGAGGTGCTATCCCCAAGGACCCCTCTCGGTCCCACCCCTCCCGGCCCGAACACGGGAGGTGGTGGTGACGAGATTATGGCTGAGGTCAACACCTCGATCACCGAAGACCGAGAGGGCTCTCCCTTCTTGTTCACCAGGAGGGGGGATCCCTCCTGGTGAACAAGGAAGGAGAGCTCGATCAATCCGAGCCCTCCCAAAAGACAGCTTCGGAACCCCCAAGGCCTCCGGAGGCGTCAATTCCGCCCTCCACCGAGGAGGAGCCGGGGCCCCGCCGCCGGCACCAAACATTGGCGATCGAGTTGCGGCTGGGTGGCCGGATGTGATGGAGGAGGCTTTGAACAGCTCCTTCATCATTGTGGAGCATCGCGCCCTAATGGGCATGGTGTTGCAAAGTATTCGATTTGTTAACAACGGACTGAAGAAAGCCTTCGGTGGCCTCCTAATGGGCTTCGAGGTAAGCCATGTAATATCCTTTCCATAAAGCGGATTTTGTGAACAAAGTTTGCGCAATCCTCGTATATACCAGCCCCCGAGACTCTGTCAGGATTGAAAAACCTGGCAGAGGATTGAAAATCATTGAATCAGGAGTCTAAATTATGTGATTTTTTGTTTTTGTAGGCCTCGTCCTTGGCAGTGGCTGCTAATGCTGCGGCACTGGATGAGATGAATCAGAAGCTCAAAAGCTTTGATGAGGAACTCAACCTTGTCAACAAGCAGTTTGATGAAGCGCAAGGTTAGTTTGGTCGAGTCTTAATAATTTGTATTTTTCTTGTCGAGCAAGGTATTCAGGATTATCCCTAAGCAAGAGGTGCTTAATTATGATTGCAGCTGTCGTCACGGAGTTCGAGGGCCTCAAGGCCGAACTGAAGAAGGCCAAGAAGGAAGCGGCCGAACAGAAAGCGGCGGCCGAGCGAGCGGCCGCCAAACTCAAGACGATGAAAACCGGGAGTGTGAAGCACGAGGCCAGAGTGGCCGAAGTGCAGCAAGAGCTCAAGGATGCCGTCACTAAATGTGAGGACCTTGAGAAGAAGAATTAAGGTCAAGCCACCAAGCTGTCCAAGGTGAAGTAGGAGATCTAGAAGGTGAGGACGGAGACGCGGGGCGCTCGAGAAGAGCTCCATCAAGTGAAGCAAATTGCTGATGGTAAGCCGTACTTACTGCAGAGTGTCTTTGGTGGCCACAGGTTTGCATTGCTCACACGAGTCTGGCGTACCTCAGATGCGTTTGCGGAGCTCCCGAGGAGTGCGGCGGATGCGGCGAGGCACTATGCAGCTCGGGAGGGTGATAGCGAACACAAGCTGTTCTGGGCACAGTTCCAGGCGCCTGAACACCCTCCCCTCCTGAGCAACCAAATGAAGCAGCTGATGGAGCTGCATTGGATGACTGAGCCAGCCATGAAGGACCTCCATGTCTGGCTGTGGACCTCAGAGCCAATACCGAGCAGTTACTTCGGCCTGGTGCAGAAGTTGCGCGACGCGCCCTCCCGGGTTGATGATGTGAAGCGCTCCACGTGCATCGAAGGAGCTCGGATGGACTTCGCGAAGACCATGGTGCACTGGCCTAAGATCAAGCTAGTTGAGATGGCCACCGGTCCCCTGCCTGCTGGAAAGGAGCATCGACGTCCCGAACAGTATTTCCCCATCGTGATGGATGGTGCTCGGGCAATAGAGGACCAGTGTCCAAAAGATGTAATCCTTGAAAGAAATATCATGTGTTAAATAAACGTTGGACCTTTTGCTTTATAATGCGGCCATTTTGTATGGTTTATCATACTTGTATCTATTTTGATTTATTTTGACTCCTGTGCGGCCGTTTTGAATCTGAAAGTTACCAGTCATCGGCTTCAGCCCCCATGTAGATACTACGAGGGGTATTTCATCCTCTGCATTGTGACCCTTAGCCGGTGTCTCGGTGTCCGGAGGCGGTAGTGCATGAGGGAAACGAGGCAATCAGACTATTTGGTTTTATTACCTTCACTTAGCCATTGGAGCTTCACTGCGGGGACTAGTGACTAGCCCCCAGTATTCTGTGATGTTTAGGAAAGCCGAGGTAGATACATTTATCACATTGGTTTGTGCAAAGACAAACCCTTCGTATAACACGGGGTAATCGCCATCGATTTTGAGTTTGACACTTGTCATCGGATCGCTGACCAGTTCTCGCTTATTATGACAGTTAGTTTTTGGCTTTCTCCACCAAGGTACTTAACCAGGCTAGCCAGAAGTACAATCGCAATAGTTCTCCCTTTACCTTCTTAGCCAAACATGCGGAACGTAAGAAGGTCAGCACAGGAGCCGGGCAACCCAACTATTGACCAAAGACATAATTCAGAACCAATTCATATAATGCAATATCCGAGACACCGAACACATAGAGAAAAAATAGTGCCGGGCTTTGATGCATAGGGCGAATATTATGGTCGAGACCCCGGTCTATTAGCCGATTGCATCTGAGAGAAAATGTGTGCCGAACTAGTCAAAGAGCGGGAAAAGGTGCAATATAAATGGCTGCAAGAGGACCGTAGAAGGTGGTCTTTATTTCTAATGAGCTCATGAGGTCTATCCGTACAATTCGAATTGCCAAAGCAACTGTTACAGACACTTCGTAAAAAAAAGAGAAAAGTTTTACAGAGGAAAGGTTTACACAGGGCCTTGAAGCGTGGGTTGAAGCCTCTACTATGCCCTGCTGCACGTCTGCGCATTTGCTTCTGTTGGGAGAAAGAACTCCGTGGAGGAGGGATATAATCGACCGACGGGCCCTTGACAAAGAGCCTTGAGAGGTCGTCGTGTTGTTCTAACTTGATGTCGAATAGGTCCTAGATGGTACCTTTTGATGTTCAAAGACATGCATGACCATAGTTCGGTTGAACCAAACACCTGGTGTTTAGTTTAGTTTAGGCCCTACAGCCGCCCTTGGTATTTTGAGTGCGAAGTTGTGCCGACGAGGCACGTAGTATGTGACTGGGGTGGGCATGTTGTGGGGGCGTATCCCTATTTAGGTGGATCATAGGGAGGCTCCTCGAACAGAGATAGAGCTCAGGCCCATTTCCTTGCTTCCCGTGCCTTGACGGCAGGCTGGTACTTGGGCCCCTCGATACTGGTTTGGATTTTGGCTGCCAGGGCCGCTGTATGTTCCTCGGTCCGGAGTGAGCGCTCCGTGTTGCCATTGACTGTGATGACACCCTTAGGTCTGGGCATCTTTAACTTTAGGTATGCATAATGGGGGACAACATTGAAACGAGCAAACATTGTTCGGCCCAGGTGTGCGTGATGGCTGCTGCGAAAAGGGACAATGTCCAAGATCAAGTCTTCGCTGCGGAAGTTGTCCGGCGAGCCGAATACCACTTCCAAAGTCAGGGTGCCCGAGCAGCGGGCCTCCATGCTTGGGATTACCCCTTTAAAGGTAGTGTTACTGGGTTTGATCCTTGACGGGTCAATGCCCATTTTCCTCACTGTATCTGAGTAAATCAGATTGAGACTACTGCCCCCGTCTATAAGGACTCTAGTGAGGTGGTACCCATCGATAATGGGGTCAAGAACCAGGGCCGCCGACCCTCCATGACGGATACTGGTCGGATGGTCCCTGCGGTCGAACGTGATCGGGCACGCCGACCACGGGTTAAATTTCGGGGCTACAGGCTCTACGGCGTAGACGTCCCGAAATGCGCGTTTCCAATCCTTCTTGGGTATATGGGTGGCATAGATCATATTCACTGTTTTTACCTCAGGAGGGAATTGTTTCTAGCCCCCATTGTTCAGCCCGCGAGGTTCCTCGTCATCCTCGCTGCGGGGCTTTTGCATGGGTCCTCAGTTATGAGCTTGCCGGCCTATTTGATCACCCAACAGTTGTGGTTGGTCTGGTTGGCGGGCTTGTCGGATGTGCCGTGGATCTGGCAGGGCCTGTCCAAAATTGTGTCCAACTTGGTGGGTCCATCCTGGTTCCCTTTAGAGGGTTTCTTCCGCGGTCCTGTTTTGGAGTTGCGGAATTTGGCATTTACTGTCGTGTCTTCGGCTTCATTGCCGTTGCGGCGGCGCTTATTTCTGTTGCGCCATGGTTTCCTGTTTTCATCCCGGACTTCCGAGGTGCAGGGGTCTTCTGGGTTGGTGCTTCTATGAGCCAACCAACTGTCTTCCCCCGCGCAAAAGCGAGTCATGAGAGAGGTAAGTGCTGACATCATTTTTGGCTTATCCTGACCAAGCTGGCACGCTAGCCATTCGTCCCGGATACTGTGCCTAAATGCAGCTATGGCTTTTGCGTCCGGATAGTCGATGATCCGGTTCTTTTTGGTCAAAAACTAATTCCAAAATTGCCGGGCTGACTTTCCGGGCTGTTGGACCACGTGGCTCAGGTCATCGACATCTGGAGGCCAGACATAGGTGCCTTGAAAGTTAGCTCAAAAAGCATCCTCGAGCTCTTCCCAACTGCCTATGGAGTTTTCGGGGAGGCTGTTCAGCCAATGCCTGGCTGGTCCCTTGAGTTTTAATGGCAAGTACTTTATGTCATGGAGGTCGTCCCCTCGAGCCATATGAATGTGGAGAAGACTTTAATCCACACGGCCGGGTCTGTAGTCCTGTCATATTGTTCGATGTTTGCGGGTTTAAACCCTTCGGGGAACTGGTGCCGCATCACTTCGTCCATGAAGCACATCGGGTGTGAGACGCCCCTTACCCGGGCTACGTCACGCCGTAGATCGGCGGCCATATCGGCCTGGTGCTGCTCCCGAACTCTATTGCTTCGATCACACCATACTTGGTATCCGTCCCATCCAGCTGGGGCATACTCCAAAGATCCATAGATGGATCTTGTATGTCCTGCTCTATTGACCAGGTCATGACGGAGATCGTATTGGTATTCTGGCTGTGCCGCCTCCTTGCCTTTATGGTGAGGAGGAGCGGGTGGGTATTCGACCTCTCCAGCCGGCCTGTCCCTCCCTCGAGGGGGGCGACCGGGCTGGTCTGCCTGGGTATATCTTGGTGGTACGGGCGCAAGGGCCTCATCATCAAATTGTGGCAGCAATTTCCGTTTTGGTTTGCCGCTCATAGCCGTACCCTTCTTCGGCTGCTAAGACTTTTGTCCATCTGTCATTGAGGGTGTCTTGTTCGGCTTTTATTTTTTGTTGCTTCTTCTTCAAGCTTCGTGTGGTGGCAATAAGCTGCCGTTTAAACCGTTCTTGGTCCAGTGGATCCTCAGGGACGATAAAATCCTCGTCTCCAAGGCTAACCTCCTCCTCAGAGAGGGGGAGGTAGTTAATGTCCTTGGAGTCATTGAGGTCCTTAGGATCAAGCTGCTCCTCGCGCTGCTCTGAATTGTATGGCTGTTGTTCGGCGGGAGCGGGGTCAATGATGTCTTCCATATTGTCCGGGGTGTCGTCTTCTCCGGTGCCCGTGTTGCTTTCCCTGCCCCGACGCCCCTGGATCATCGGCGTTGTTTACGGTGTTTGGGCGACTCTTCGCCGGGCTTGTTGCTATCTCTCCTGGGGGTGCCGTCCTTGTTATTAGTGTCGTTGTTGTTGTCCTTAGGGGTATCCACCATGTAAATGTCGTAGGTGGAGGTGGCCGTCCATTGGCCGGTGACGGAAGGGGTAGTGTCAGCGTGGGCCATTGATATGTCTCCAATGTATCTATAATTTATGAAGTATTCATGCCATGTTTACAACAATTTTATATGGTTTTGGTATGATTTGATTAGAACTAACCCGGACTGATGTTGTTTTCAGCAGAACTACTGTGGTGTCGTTTTTTGTGCAGAAATAAAAGTTCTCGGAATGGGCTGAAAATTTACGGTGATTTTTTATGGACCAAAAGAGACCCCCGAAGCACCAGAGCTGGGCTAGGAAGCGGCTGAGGAGGCCACAAGCCTGCTAGCCGTGCCCTACCCCCTAGGACACTAGCTCCAGGCTTGTGGGCCCCTCGGGCAACCCCTTGACGTGAGACCGACGCCAAAAATTCTTATAAATACCCAAACCTCCGAAAATTACCCTAGATCAGAAGTTTCACCGCCGCAAGCCTCTGTAGCCATGAAAAAACAATCGGGAGCCCGTTCCGGCACCCTGCCGGAGGGGGAAACCATCATCGGAGGCCATCTTCATCATCCCGGCGGTCTCCATGACGAGGAGGGAGTAGTTCACCCTCGGGGCTGAGGGTATGTACCAGTAGCTATGTGTTTGATCTCTCTCTCTCTCGTGTTCTTGATTTGGCACGATCTTGATGTACCACGAGCTTTGTTACTATAGTTGGATCATATGGTGTTTCTCCCTCTCTATCTTCTTCTGATGAATTGAGTTTTACCTTTGAGGTTTCAGTTATCGGATTGAATACTTTTATGGATTTGAGAACACTTGATGTATGTCTTGCGTGGGATACCCATGGTGACAATGGGGTGTTTTATTGATTCACTTGGTGAATGTTTTGGCACTCAACTCGCGGATTCCTGAGGTGACATTGGGGTAATCTATGCATAGGGGTTGATGCACGTTTTCATCCTTGTTTCTCTGGTAGAAATCTTGGGGCACTCTTTGAGGTTCTTTGTGTTGGATTGAATATTATGAATCTAAAGTTGTTTGATGCATATTGTATAATTGACCCACGGATACTTGAGGTGACATTGGAGTATCTAGGTGACATTAGGGTTGATTGATGTGTATCATATGGTGTTATTTTAGTACGAACTCTAGGGCTGTTTGTGACACTTATAGGAATAGCTCAAAAGATTGATCAGAAAGAATAACTTTGAGGTGGTTTCGTACCCTACGAGCAATCTCATCTTATGTTCTCCGCGGTAGGAACTTTGGAGTGACTCTTTGTCGCACATTGAGAGATTGCCATATGATTTAATTATGTTATCATTGTTGAGAGACTTTGCACTAGTGAAAGTATGAACCCTACGCCTTGTTTTCAAGCATTGCAATACCGTTTTTGCTCACTTTTGTTACATGCTACCTTGTTGTTTTTATATTTTCAGATTACAAAAACCTATATCTACTATCCATATTACACTTGTATCACCATCTCTTCGCCGAACTAGTGCACCTATACAATTTACCATTGTATTGGGTGTGTTGGGGACACAAGAGACTCTTTGTTATTTGGTTGCAGGGTTGTTTGAGAGAGACCATCTTCATCCTATGCCTCCCATGGATTGATAAACCTTAGTTCATCCACTTGAGGGAAATTTGCTACTGTCCTACAAAACTCTGCGCTTGAAGGCCCAACACGAGTCTACAAGAAGAAGATTGCGTAGTAGACATCAGCCATGGCTTTGCCATCTTCGTTCGTGTCTTCGGCCTTCTCAGAGGCGTAGTCCAATATGTCGGTTAGGTCCTCGACTGTGGCTACTAAGTGGGTGGTGGGAGGGGACGTAAAATTCCCTGTGGCCCGCCTCGAGGCCCCGCTGAGAGTAGGCCGACGATGGGCCATCCAAGATAGTCATCATCTGGATCCGATCAAGTGCCTCATTTAACCGGGCGAGACTAGCCGGATTGGCGTATGAAATTTCTTCAGAGTCGACCTCCCGTGTGATGGTGAGGCGAGGGGTGGGCCCGAACAGGGCTGACTCCTGGTCTTCGGGCGCCGAACTTGCGCCAACGCTTGAAGCCGGATCCGCGGTGAGGAGGCTGAGTCCATCCGAGGGTGTTTCCCGGTCTTCGAATGCCGAACCTGCATCGAGGCTCAAAGCCAAATCCGCGGTAAGGAGAAGGAGTCCGACCGAGGGTGTTTCCCTGTCTTCGGATGCCGAACCTACGTCGAGGCTCAAAGCTAGATCTGCGGTAAGGAGAAGGAGTCCGGCCGAGGGTGACTCCTGGTCTTCGGACATGGTGGTCGAGTCCAGGCTTAAAGTCGGTGAAGATTAGATCGCCCTGAGTGTCAGCGACGTAATCTAAGTTACCGAACCTGATCTGATGCTCTAGGGCGAAACTATCGACCTGGTCAAGTTGGCATGCAGAACGACGCTGCCAAACGTGAAAAGCTGACCGGGGACGAAGATGTCCCCATTGTTGATGCCATCTCCGATGATCAGGTGAGCCATCGATCCTTTGGCGATCCAACATCGGAACTCTCAATGAAAGCACCAATGTCGATGTCAAAACTGGTGGATCTCGGGTAGGGGGTCCCGAGCTGTGGATCTTGGATCAATGGGGAACAAGGGACGTAGGACACGATGTTTACCCAGGTTCGAGCCCTCTCTAGGAGGTAAAACCCTACGTCCTGCTTGATTATATTGAAGTGTATAGGATGATTACAGAGTCGATCTACCACGATATCAGATGAACTAAACCCTAGGCTAGTAGGATGATGGTTGTTGTTCTAGCCTCTACGGACTAAACCCCCTGGTTTATATAGACACCAGGGGTACTAGGGTTACACATGGTTGGTTACAAGGAAGGGATAAACATGTTGATTCTTCTCGTTTCTGCCTTGGAGGACACACCAAGGCACCAAAGGCTTCCAGTCCGGATACAGAGTCTCTTCACAGTTCGGTCTTCTAGCAGTTCATAGTGCGACCCTTCTGTCCGGCCCATGAGACTCGGGCCGGCAGCCCGAGGACCCCCCAATCCAGGACTCCCTCATGGTGTCACGTGAATGGTTAGTAGAACACACACGATTTAAATTATACAAACGTGGCAGCTATTTGTTTCAAAATGCCTTTGTAGGATGTTAATTAATGCGCCTTCTCTCAAATTGGACACAAAAAATACTACAACATGTTGGTGCCATTTTATGATACCATGCCAAGTTTCATGAATTTCAGATGAGTTTTGAATTTATAGGAATTTAAAAACCAAGTTTCTCAATGTTTGTGGCGGAGCCACGAAGTCGAGGTGTTTGAAATTCATTCCAATTTCTTGTGTGGGACCTAAACATGCACCCAAGGACACATGTATGATTTTTTAACCCATTTTGGTGCACCAGAGCATGTACTTGTAGTTCATATTTGAATTATGTGCATTAAATGGCTAGAAACCCAGTTAATATATAAAAATGTTGAAACGAACCCTGAATAATTTCAAATTTTAACATGACACTCCTATTGGTATATGTTGCCTCTAGAAAAATATTCAAGGTGAGAAGAGGCAACGAATGTCGTTTCACCCACAAAAGGTGACACGTTCCCTACCGGAACCACGAGGGCTTCTTGTGAGAAGCTCTGGTTTGTGAGAAGCTTATACCAAAACCTACCCCAAATAGGACAAAAAATTTACCACAACATGTTGGTGCCATTTCATAATACCATGCCAAGTTCCATGAATTTCCGGCGAGTTTTGGATTTACAGGGATTTAAAAACCAAGTTTTTCAATGTTTGCGGCCGAGCCACGATGTCGAGGTGTTTGAAATTCATTCTTATTTCTTACATGGGACCTAAACATGCACCCAAGGACAAATATATGATTTTTTAACCCATTTTGGTCACTGGAGCATGTGCCTGTAGTTCATATTTGAATTATGCATATTAAATTCCTAAAAAACTTAGTTAATGTATAAAAAAGTCCAAACGAACCCTAAATAATTCTAAAATTTAACACGACACTTATATTGGTCTATGTTGCCTCTAGAAAAATATTCAAGGCGAGAAGAGGCAACGAATGTCGTTTCGTCCACAAAGATGACACGTTCCCTACCAGAACCACGAGGCTTCTTGTGAGAAGCTCTGGTTTGTGGGAAGCTCATACCAAAACTATCCCAAATGGGACAAAAAATTTACCACAACATGTTGGTGCCATTTCATGATACCATGCCAAGTTTCATGAATTTCAGACGAGTTTTGGATTTACAGGAATTTCAAAACCAAGCTTCTCAATATTTGCGGTCGAGCCACAATGTCGAGGTGTTTGAAATTCATTCCCATTTCTTGCATGGAACCTAAACTTATACCGAAGGTCACATATATGATTTTTTTCTACCCATTTTGGTGCACCGGAGCATGTACCTATAGTTCAAATTTGAATTATGCACATTAAATGGCTAGAAAACTCAGTTAATGTATAAAATGTCCAAACGAAACCTGAATAATTCCAAATTTTATCACGACGGTCTTATAGTTGCATGTTCATTGTAGATAAATGTTATAGCACTTCAAACACCGTGCTTTGCCGCTGTGAACCCATTATGTATTTCAAATCAATATGAAAAATCAAGTACATCACACACAATTTATTATGACGAACCGTGTGCGATGCAGTACAAAATATCTTGGAGAACCCTAATATGTGGCTTACACGAGAACCCTTGTCGGCTACAGTCCACCGCCGGCACGTCAAGCACACTACCTCCCTAATATCATTTTACTGTTCAATCGTCGCCGGTCAAAGATGGGGACATGAACCCGCGTCGTGAGGGCAGCTTCAGTGGCCCACTCCGGCCAGAGCGCGACCGCAACTGCCATGAGTGTGCTCACAACCTGCATAAGCGCGGCCGCAATCTGCGACCAGGCAACTACGGCAACTGAAAAGGCAGCAGATGCTGCTCATATGGCGGCATCAACATCTGCAACAGGGATAGCAAATGGCAAGAGCGGCACAGGAGTTGTCCATTCCGTGGCGGCCACCTTAGCCCTAATAGAGGCTATCCACGCCCATGTCGAGGCCGCCCACACCCGTCTCATGGTGGTCACCTCACAAATCGGACAAAGCATCTCCGACAACGATCGGCAACCCACGTCCGAAGAGTTGGCAATCGCCGAGAGTGTTCGAGCAGCCATCCGTTCGTCCGCGGCATCCCTTGCCGAGATGGAGGCCATCCACGCCCGAACTGCGGCCGTCCACGCCCAGCTCGTGGCGGCCTTTTCCAAAGAGATGGCGGTCACGGATGACGAGATGCTTGCCGAGTATGTTGTGATGGATGCCATAGAGCCCCTTCCCCGGGAGATCGTCGAGCGTGAGCTGGACATGGAGGAGGCGGTAGAGATCAACGAGCGCCAGGCGGAGTAGTAGTCTTGGTTTAGAGCGTAGGTCTTTTGTTAGGGTAATGTTTAGGTCAGCTAGCACTATTTAATTGCTAAACTTGCTCGATTAAGAAGTATGGGTGTGCTGCAGGCCATTTTGTGTACCCAAATTATGCAATGGCGTGGATGACCACTGTAACCAGGGAAATTTGGACCGAAATTTTCGCATTCAAACTCATCACACACGGGGTAAGCTATATGAATCGTTTGTGATCTTCAGATATCATACACAGTGCTGAATAAGGGACCGTGTCGGATGACACGTTGCGCTCCAGATTTTCGCTGCACCGAGCAAAAAATTCCGGTATCCACGAAAATATCTACCTCCCCCTCCTCCTGACCAAAATCCACATTTCCCCTATTTCCACCTTCCTTTCCAAGTTCAAACCTTCACTGCTTGCTTGCAGCGCCGCCTCCTCACCGGTGAGGCTCATTCCTGCTACTCGGCCTCGTCGATCTAGTCAGATAATCCACACCCGGCCCCCATCCTCCTCCTCTTTCTACATCCCCCATGCCCCAACCGTCGGCGCGACACCTTCCACCCAAATCACCGCCCCATCCTCCAAATAAGCGCCGCCCTAAGCCATGGTGCACACCGTATAGCCAGGAGCTCAAGGAGCTTTTGGCAGCAGAGAAGCAAATCGCGGCCCCACGCGCGGATGAGGGGCGATGGCTGTCATGCGTACCGACCCCTAGATCTTGGAGGAGCACCTCGTCGTCGAGGCCACCGTGGACACCTCGCGCGCGGCTGCCGCCACGCGGTTGGCTGGTGTTTTCTCGAGGCCACCATCGATGCCTTCGACGAACACTACAAGGTGTTTTCTCAGCGTGTTCGTGCTTACCTCAACTCCAGAGCCAGCAGGTTGGTGCCCGAATCGGCTTAGGCGAGTCATCACTACGAGGAGGGCACCCACAATGTGGAGGTCTCACACTCTTCCAAGTCTAAGGAGCCCATCGTCATCAATATCTCTAATGATGAGGAGTAGCTTGTTTTTTTAACTTACTATAAGGACCTATGTTCAGCTAGCTAGCTACACGGGTTAAGCATGTTCAGTTTATCTATTTCATGTGCTCCTCTTGCCTTTCCTTTAGAAATTCTTGTGAATTGTCCTATGTAATGTTAGTACGCAATCTGATCCTCTAGTATATATGTTCTATATATTGTGCAATGTGGTGCTTAGTTAACTGTTTAGTTAATTTGTTGTCATGTTCAGTTAACTGTTTGGTTCAATTCTGCAATGTGATGTTTAATTATTGTGGGTGTAATTTTGTATTGTTATGCATGTGAGAAATAAATCGAATTTGGATGTACTAAATACATGAGAAACATATACAATTGCTATATTTTCAAGTTGGTAAGCATGCTTGATTTGGAGTTAACTGTTTGGTTCATTTATTGTGGTGTTCAGTTAACTGTTTTGTTTAATTCTGCAATACGATGTTCAATTGTAATAGGTACAATTTTGTATTATTATGCATGTGAGAAATAAATCAAATTTGGATGTACTAAATACATGAGAAACATATACAATTACTGTATTTCCTAGTTCTTAAGCATGCTTGGTTTGGATAACAGGTTTTTTCATGTGTCTTGAATTAATCTGTTGAATCTGCAATGTGTTTATTTTTCATCAACATATTTTACTGATAGTATGTCAACCCTCCCTTAACCTGATCAGTAACTACCTTATATGTGTTGCAAGGAAACAATGAGAGGCACTGAGGTTTACCATCGAGGTTTGCACATGCATGGTCCTTTGGCTAATAGCACACTATTGTGCAATTGCAGAAATCATTCTAATATTTAGGTTTTTAACAATTTGGTCGTGCACATGTAGGTCCTAATTCATAGGCTTTGACCAACTATTCGATCCATTCTGCCTATGGGGAAATGAGATGTCCATGAATGTCAGTCAAGTCAAGAAACTCAGAAAGATTGTTAGGATAAAGAAACTAGCTACGAAAAACAAGAAGATCTTTGTCTACACAATGAAGAAGACATCAGTGAACTACAGGATGATACTAACTCTTATACCTTGTTTTCTTTATTCCTTTGCGCTTTCAAAATTTAGAGAAGAAATTTATGCATATATTTGTTTTCAGGCTTTCCAAAGCAGTTCACCGATGATTACCTCTCAAACCACCTGTATGGTCAAGAGGCGAGGAAGGTGTTCATACAACACCCACGGTACAATATTGAAGTCTTCCTCAAGAGGACAAATGATGGACAGTCAATCCTCCACAGGCACTGGCCTAAAGTTGTAAGGACCTTCAACATCATTGAAGGCTCAATATTCGCCTTCCGCTTCAGCAGTTTACCAGATGAGATTCATCTGTCTATCTACTGTCTATGATGCTAATTTTCAAAGGTTTTAGGTGTTGCATGTGAAACTTGGCATTGTTGTGTAATGGGGTCGCTAGCTATATGCATATATGGTGTAACTAAGTGCTGAAACTATATGATGTTGTACTCTGATGTATTTCAATTATGAAATTCTGGTTGCCGTAATACGAAAATTAAATATATTGTGTGTTTAATATGAAATGTCAATTTGATTACTAAATAGATTAAAAATAGTAGGCCAATTAGCCTGCTTATTGGGTTTTTCTATTGCAGGCGGTTATTGAGACAACACCGTGGGCATGACCTCAGACAATCCACACAGTTTCTAGGAAGTAAATATGTTGTATCAATGAACAATCACACACGACTTTCTCTGGACAACTATTTGTATTAGGCCACCTTGCACAAATCTTTCTCACATAAAAAGTGTGTGTGATGGACAGCATATGCCTCACAGTTTTTTCTAGGTATCATGTGTGATGCATTTAATAACGCAAACAATAAAATTATAAATATCGTCTGCATGGCAACGCTATCACAGACGATGTGATGCGAAAAATTATGTGTCATGTACACACGAACGGAAATGTTTGTCTGGGATTCACTATGTGAAATGTACATACGAACGAAAATATTTGTCTGGGATTCACTGTGTGGGATGTATATACGAACGGAAACGATTGTGCATGTATAATTTTCTGCGATGGCTCGCCCGATCGCACACGAGCTCTTTTTGCCCCGCGTATGTGACCGGAGGACCTATCGCTGACCCCCCCCCCCCCCCCCCCCCCCCCCCCCCCCCCCCCCCCCCCCCCCCCCCCCCCCCCCCCCCCCCCCCCCCCCCCCCGTTTAAAACTCTGTCACGGAAATGGGGTAAGAACCGTTTGTATAGCAGTCACCTGCACTAGTGCTTGATCGCATGACATGACTCAAAAGCTACCAGAAAGTTATCAGTGATAAGTTGTCCGGGAACGAAGGCACTTTGATTTGGGGAAATGGTCTCAGAAAGAAAATGTTTCATTCGATTTGCAAGGAGTTTCGTAATCATTTTATAGACCACATTACATAAGCTAATCGACCAAAATTGGGTTATAACTTCTGGGTTGTCAATCTTTCGGATGAGCACATAATTGTGTTGTTCCACCCCTCAGGGATCTTACGAGAATTGACAGCAAGTAACACTTCATCAATCAAGTCCTCTTCAATTATGTGCCAAAACCTCTTGTAAAATACAGCGTGTAGGCCGTCTGGGCCGGGGGCCTTGAGGTCAAGTTAACTAATCATGCATGAGTTATGTGTTACACAAAATGATTTTACTTTTCATCGAGTGCATATGCACCCGGGAGCAAAAGGATACTTTGGAGTACTATATGCTTTAGTACTAAAAAAAAGTACCGTGGTGCACGCTGCTGCTTCCGAGGTCCGTGGTTCTTTGCTTGCTGAATTCAAGATCTTGCTTCGAGTTCCAGCAAAAGCCAGGCATGCACGCATGGCGCACATCTCCAATCATTTTAAAAATCATTCCAAATAAGATGGAAAGAATTAAATGTGTACCGTGTATTGCATTATTGCTTTTTTTAGGGGGTATATTGCATTATTGCTTGGGACCAGAGCATTCAAAATTGATGCTAAAGAATGTTTTCTTTTTGCGCGCGGCAATGCTAAAGAATGTTGTTGTCCATTTCGACAGTACGCCGTCACTTGTTTGAGGTCTCCTGCTCCAATGCTTAGCAGACATGCTCATGCTTCACTCAAAATAGAAAGATCGAATCTTGTTTCTTTCTCATGATTTCTTAATGCCCTGTTGGTACAGTGGTACAAGTTCCGTTCTTTCTGTCTCGTGCAAAATGACTGGAGTGCAAGAATTGACGAGCCGAAAGTGTCCTTCTAATCCCTAGCTCAAATGACAAGCATCATGCTCCCTCTATCCTTATTTACATATCGCTCTCATTTTCTGCGATTAATTTTTGATATGTTAATTATATGTCATTAAAAATAAATTTTAATTAAATTAATGATCAAAATTCAACCATGAAAAAGTGTAGCCATGTAAATTGAGACACAACTATGTAGTATTTGTTGTATTACATCCGCTGGCTCAATGGCTTTCCATGTATCAGTACATTTTTATGTTTTTCGATGAAGGGCATATTTTATTGACTCAAATGAATCATTAAAATGATACATCACAATGAGTACACACATGGCCTCTCCATAACTAAGATGCACACAATCAACCCAACACACACACATATGCGGAAACACAATGGCAACTAGCAAAGTCATAAGACCAAAAGCTGTGCGCAGGCGTGGAAAAAAGAAAAAGAAACAGGAAAAGCCCCAAAGCGATCAGATCAACGATCGACAAACTACAACTGAGAACCTATCCGCACCAATTATTGACACCAAATGGATCACGAGGATCTTATACAGCAATACCTTCAGGAAGGAAGCGACACTCAAGCGACGCCGTCACCGAATCCAACCACAAAGGCCAGAATCAAAGTTTTCACCCTGAAAAATCAGTCCGAATATATCTGAGCAATGCCTCCAACAAGGTAACACCGTAAAAAATATCGTCATTGCCAGGAATAACCACTCGGGTCTGACCTAGGCTTTCGCCTCGGAGCTCGAGGTCAGGTGCTCGCAGCACCACCATCCAAGTCAAACATGTGTTCTCGCCACCACTTTTCCGCAATCCCAGTAGCTACAATTGGACCGCCGCCACTCCACAAACATCCCTCTGCGTCAAGTCATCGCCCATAATTTGTAACACACCACTAAAGTCATCCACCGAATCAAGAGATAAACCTCCCGAAGTCTTTTCGATGACCCCCGACGTTGTGGATTCGTACGAAGTCGCTGCAGAACAATCTACAGTCACCACCATCTGGCCAATCGGATCTAGATCACCACCACCAACCGAGGATCGCTGTGTCGGCGTCCGGCACCGCACATGTGGAAGGCCAACTCATCGCCGCAACCCCACATGTCCAAAGACTGTCGTGACCAGAGCAGTGCCAGAAAAGATCCACCGCCAAATGCAGCCGATGCAGGGGAAAAAACCACTGTTGCCTCAACAACCGCCACAACGTAGCCACCACCACAGATCGAGGGAGGTAGGCGCCGCCGGAGACGAGGGCCGCCTACACGGGCATATGGGCGACCAGCCGCAGCTAAGTTGGATCTCGGGAAGGACGTTGGGCGTAGCGCATGGGGGAGGAATCAGCCCGCCACCACCATGGCCACGGCCATATCGCGACTCCTGCTAAGGCCGAAAGAGGGAAGGGCGACAAAGGGGACACCACCTGCCGGAGACCACGACGCCATCTTGGGGAGGAGGGGAGGGGCGCGTAGCATGAGGGGGGTTTCCTCCCCCATCCCAGGGACCGACGCGGCTTTGCTGGCCTGCCCTCCGGCGCCGGCGACGCGGCGGAGGGGGGGTTTCGTGGGGTGGCTAGGGTTCCCCCGTGTCGCCAATCCTTCATTCATTTTGTAGGATTCTCTAGAAAATGCTCCGTTTATGGCTTAAAAATCAGTGTTTGTTTAAAACACAAATTAATTGGCAACTAACAAGTTGTGACGATATAAACATCCTTAATCAAACGAGCTGGCTATTGAAGAGAACGTCACCTCACTTCCCAGTAAAGATGGCAATAGGTAGGGTATAGGGCGGGTAGAGCAATACCATACTCATACCCGTGTAATCAATGGGTATAAAATTCTACCCATACACGTACCCACTGGTATGAAACTTTACCCGTACCCATACCCGGCGGGTACCCATACCCATTGGGTACCCAACAGGTAGATCAAATAGTGCACAAATTATTCACAATTTCACATTCATCGATATTACATTTGACCAAAAAATATTTATCTCAACTCAGTAACAAATATATGAGTACATACCAATTATCTAAATTCAAATTGACGATTGGTGACAACTTTAACATAGGTTCACAATCTCACGACACACTTCAAGGGTAAGGTACACGTGTCAGTATAAATAGGTAGGGTATGGGTATATCCATGAGTACAAGGCTATACCCATGCCCTACCCATGACTTAACCGGTAGGGTATATGGGTACTACCCATGGGTATAAAATTGTGCCCATACCCTGCCCATGCGGGTACGGTACCCGCGGGTACCCATACCCATGGGTAAAATTGCCATCCTTACTTCCCAGAAGATAATCAGCTTTAGTGAGACACACACAAGATATTTAAATTGGTTTTGTCTCTGATGAGCTAGGGCCTGGAGGTACAACTACACACCTATGTATCCAACCACAAATTGGTTCTGTCTCATTTATTTGATTTTAAACCAGCCTTTTTGTGCTCTTGGTACAAAAAGAGGGAGACCCAGTGATTTTATCATTTTTTGCTGCTTTACACACATATCAACCCCCAATTTCTATCTTCCCTTCCAACTCTTCGCACTCCCTCCTGAGCAAATCTCAGGTGTCCTATCTAACATCTTGTTCTAACATTTCGTCATTTTGATTACCTCCTTAAGGGAGAACAACATTTTTGCATCCTCCCACTTGACACTCACTACAAAACATGTAGATGTAGGTCAGGAGGCCAACCGACACATCAACTGCTCAAATGGATCCCATATTTGTCACTTCGCAATCCTAATTTAGGAGAACAACGCAGTCTGTCCAACAAAGTGCCGGTGAGTTGGCATTTCCTGAAAAGAGTGATAATCAAGGGATTCCCTAAGCTTGTGCAGACTGAGTTGGCATTCGCGTATGGTTATGTTCACCCTCGTATGTCACAATGAGCATCGATGGATCATCCACGCAACGTTCAACATGCTTCCGCGCAGGGCAGCCCCTCACACTGCTGCATTTGTAGTACCCCCTGCATTTTTGTGTTCAGCCATGGTTAGTTTTCTACAGGGAAAAATCAAACTTATAAACATGTTGGGTTTGAAATAAAAATAGAAGTACAACGAGCCATGTTTCTATATCCGGTGTTTGTTAAAAAGAGGAAAAGTTCTGTGCCAATTCAGAGGACCATATTTATGTGGTTGCCATTACTGTACAGCTATATTTGTGTGTTTTATTATCGGGCAATTTAAGCCAGAGGCATGGTGGGCAAGTCATTTGGATAGGATTATTATGGTGAGAGAGAGTAAGTGAATCACGATAGCATGATCTCGGTTGAATTAAGAAGTGGTCACTTTAAGACTCATGATTGATATATTTTCCAAAAGTGGCATAGGAAAGAAAGAATGGCATCATCCACGAAGTAATTATTTAATGTCATAGCAATTAAGGCATCGACACCTCATGGATACCGAATCGCGTAGAGGATAGAAAACAAACGTGTACAGCACCCAAGAAAACACATCCCTTGGATAAAGTGTGTTCTGATTATCACAAGGCACTTGAGTAACTCATGGTTGTATGCAGTTGTGCATTCTGGAGTATAATAGTAGCATGTAAATGATTACATCTTTACTAACGAAGCTGATGTGTTATGGTGATTATAGCCTCATCATGACTAATGTCAATCAATGTATAATAAAGAAAATTTTAGCAAAGAAAAATTAGCCTATGAAGTATCAGATGTGCAGTTCTGCACTTTTTTATATATACAACTAGAAAAATTACACTATAAAAAGTATACCTGGGATGAGGGGAACCCTTAATTGGCTTCTGCCCATACTTCCTCCAGGAGTATTCATCTGGAGGTATATCAGCAATTTTATTACTAATTGCGGGAACTTTAATCGTCCTCTTCACCCGCAACTTCCTGCTGAAATAGGGTAGAGAACATTAATCATGGTATCCTATCTTGAATAAAAAGAATCAGAAACACCAAAGATAGCAGATTTACTACCTTCTCTTTGAACAATGGCACCTGCCAGTTGCAGCACACTTGCCATTTCCATCCTCCCCACGCCCTGAGCATCGCCTCCTTGGAGCCTGCTGCGCATTCACCGGGTCGCTCATAGCAGGCCCACCGATCAAATGGAACGAGGAAGACTTGGCATCCAGGCTGGCCACACTGCCATCCATGCTCAGAGACGACATGAAGGACCTCGCCGACGACATTGTCCCCGTGGCACTGGGGCTGTCAAACTTCAAGTTGATCCCACTGTTGCTTCTCTTGAACATCTCGGCCCGCATCTTCTGCTGCTGGTGCTGATGCTGCTGGAATTGATTATACCGCGACGAATCGCCGAACTGGAAGTGCGCGGACAATGGCTGCACCAGCTTGGGAGGCCCTCCGATTGGGTGCGCGGCCTGTGAATCCAGAATGCTGTTTCTAGGATACACCTGAGCAGAGCTGGTCGAAGGGTGCGCACTATTCAACACCACCACCGGGGTGTTGTTGTCCAGGAAGCTCTTCTGGCTCAAGAACCCGGGGGTCTGCCTTCTGCTTACGAGCTTAGCTCTAGGATGGGTTCCTCCTCCCCCTCCTTCGTTGCCGAGGAGGGAGACCACCTTCCTGAACTTGGCACAGGCTTCGTCCGTCCCCAGAGCTATGCTCCTGAGCTGCGCCGGGTCCTGGGTCTGGGTGAGCAGGCCGAGGACTCTGTGGCAGCTCTCCACGGCCATCCTGTTGGCCTCCTCCACTTCCTCCATTTTTATTTTCTTGAGAAGTTCACGAGCACCTCGGCTGCTTGGCAGCTCTCACCGCAGCAGATCTGAAGAGCAGGAAATGGGAGAGAAAACTCACTCAGATCTCAAGAAAATCTCACCATGGCTACTCTGCATCACTCGCACGGCCACGCATCAGCCATCACACGAGCAACAGGCTGAGAACCAAGAAAGCGTTCCCGGACCGGATCACGGCGGAAGCCTAGTCCGGCAGAACCCCGAGAAGCGGCAGGAGTGAGCACCGAGAGGAGAGAGCCGGGCGGGCGTGGAGGATGAACCCGCGGCGGCAAGAAGCGACCCTAGTGGGCGATTTGTTGCGTGCAGGCGCATCAAACGGGCAACAACCCCACCACCACCACACCCTCCCAAGATTCCCCCAAGAAAGAAGCGCTCGCCCGCGCAAGCAAGCACGACGGCGTCGAGCCCACACGCCCGCACGCAACTCACCTCGGGGAGGGGATCCTCTCGCGCTTGCGATGAATCCAGAACCGCGGCGCGAGCTCGGAGTCGACGGACGACGGTCGTCTCGTCCCCCGCCACCGGAGACCAGTTAGTGGAAGAAGGTGTGAACGAAGGAGCGGACGGAGACCAGGCGGGGGGGAGAAGAAATTAGTAATTCTCCGTCCTCATTTGTTTTCTTGCAGCCGAGGCCGCCGGTCAGTATAATATTGCTACCCGGCCCCCCACGCCGTGGAAAAAGCGTCGCCACTTGGCCTAGTTTATCGCGGCGCTGCGCTAGGAAATGCTGCCGCTGGGCGGATCTGGGCCGTCGGAGTGGCGATGGACGGCCGGAGATATTTTGGGGAGGGTTTTAGCTTAGTTTAGTTTAGCGGTGAGATGGGATGATGGTGTGGGTCAAAACGTCAAACTAGGGACATGGGTCAGTGTGGTGTGGGGTGATTGTTGACCATTGCTCCTCGGCTCGGCTCACATGGAAAAGGTCAGGGGGCACACATGCGGACCGATTAGTTCTTGCATACTTTTTTTTTCGAGGGTACGCAAATTGCGTACCATAGCTTTATAGAAGGAGAGAAAATTAGTACATGACACCTACCACTCGCTGCGAACAACGAGCGTAGCACAACAACACATCCGGCTATCCTCAGGACAGCCACACACGACATCACAACTACAACACGGAAAACCTGCCCAAAACCGAAACACCTCGCCGCGTCTTGATCGACGCCGAACACCTCCGAAGAATAGCAACTCCAGCTTCCTTTGGGTTCATCCGTGACGACCATATATAGCGCCGGGGGAGAGCGGTCAGGGCCACGACGAACACCGGAGGAGCGCCAACAGGAAGCTCAGTCTCCTTGCATGATGCTCCCAACAGAGAAACGACGTCGCAGACGCCGCCAACATGCCGCTCCAGAGGACCAAGGCTTTCGCCCGGAGACAACTGCCAACACAAATCACGAGGGAGATGGCGACACACTCGACATCGCCTCCAGAGAGGGGAACGACACCCGCGGGTGCCATCGACGCCGGCCGGCCAAAAACCGGACAGGATTTTCATCCGTGACGTTGCGCATCTCCACTCCGACGAGGTAGGCAGCACCGTTCCTGAAGCCTCGCACCGCCGTCACCGCAGCAAATCCGTCAAAGCCGCAAAGCCGAGGTCCCACACCACCCGCACTGCCGAGAGAGCGTGAACCAGACCTCCACCAACATCGCCATCGAGGAGCAACCACAACCTCCAAGCAGAGCAAAAGCCAGATCCGCTCCAACGGCCTTCATCAACACCAAGAGACTGCCGCCAGATTGGATCTAGCCCGCCCCTCCAACCTCACTCCGGCGCCAACTCCACCGGGGCATCGCCGCGATCCCTCACACGGAGGCGGCCGGACGCCCGCTGCACGCCAGGACACCTTCCTGGCAGGGCCATCTCGGCGCCGCCGCCCCCATGGCTGATCCAACGCCGCCGCCACCGCCGATGCTGGCGCTCCACCTGCAGCCACCAACCAGAAGTGCTCCTCGCCAGGATCCGAAGAAAGCCCTCGCCTTTGCCCCCGCTGTGCCTCCAACCCAACCGCGAGCCCCAGCGCCGCCCGCGAGAAGAACGCTGCGCAAGACCACGCCCGCCGCCCGCGCCTTGCACGCGCTCCGCCACGCCGCTCGCGCCAAGACCGAACGCCGCCAGCCTCCGCGCCGCCCGCCGGACATAGCAACCCTGCGTGACGGACGGGGCGCGCCACCCCAGCCCGCACGCGCGCCGCGACCAACCAGCTCGCCGCGCAGCCCTGCTCCATCTCCTGCCTGCGCGCCCCCACTGGCCACGACGCGCCGGCCTCCGAGCACCGCCGCCAGACGAAGAAGAAAGCCCCCCGCGGCCCCTACTCCAGGCGAGCGCGAGCAGATCCCGCCGCCACCGGCACCGCGCGGGCTTTGCCCGGCGGCGCCCGCCGGCGGCGGCGGCGGGGAGGGGAGGGAGAGGGGGGATCGAGGGGCCGGCGGCTAGGGTTTGAGCACCCGGGTCGCCCGCGGGGGAGCGACACGGGGCCGGGGGGAGAAAGAGAGAGGTGGGTGCCTCCTTAGTTCTTGCATACTTTAATGTGCCGGATTTGGACTAGGGTAGTGGAAACTTTACCTAACTCACATGATGAACTCTTTTAATTATGTAAAGATTTTTGCATCGCCATCTGTACTTGCTTGGAAAAAGTAGTGGCGATTCACGGTGAAATTTGGGGCATCGTCGATTCACACGCGGAGAGTTAACTTTCTCATGGGTCCTTTTTTTTATGAGAGCTACTCGGATGCGCAAACATGATGAAATTTGGCACGGGCATCACGAACACGAACATCTTCCATGAAAATAAATTCAGATCTTTTTTAAAAATTTCTAGTATGTTATTGATTGATTTTTACGGTTCACCGGGAGCAGATAAGTCTAGGTTCAGAAATGAATATTCATAATTTTAGTGTGTAAACTCCCTTCAACCGTGCGGATAATCAGAAAAAAAAAACAAGAACCGATGAAAACGATGTGGAAACTATGTGTTGAAGTTTCAGAAAAAATCTAAAAATATATATTACGTTAAAGAGACGGTTTTCTGTCTGATTTGTATAATTTCAAATTCAAATATAAATTCATTTACGAGGTAAAAAGAAAAAAGAAAAATCAGCAATGATTAGCGTTGAACAGTAAACTGCTAATTTTATTTCATACTCCCTCAATAAAGAAATATAAAATCGTTTCTCTTTAAAGAGGGAGTACCTCGTAAATGAAGTCACGCTTGAACATAGAATTTCACATACTAATAGGTCTTTAACACACCATATTTTTATAGAACTTTGAAAACTCAAATGTGGTTTCCGCAACAATTCAGTTTTCCACCGGATACTCTGCATCCAAATAAAAGCATTTTGGTCTCATATGAGGTCTACACTTTCTCGGTTATTTCTGCATATTTGTCGTGGAGCTCGTAGATAACTTTGCCTAGAATAGTAGTATGCAATATCCAGTTGTCTCTCCATTCAAAACGAATTGAATGCGGAGTCCGAACTCCTATAATAAGATGGGAACGGGAATTGGGGGAGGGGAATGCTTGTCCGAAGAACATACTTGGCGTGTGGGGCATCGTTGATTCGATGCTGCTACATTATGATACTGCAATAATGGATTTTTATCTATAGATAGATGAGGAGTGGCGCCATTATTACGAGTCCATGATTGAATTTCTCTATCCATACACGAGTACGAGTACGAGTACGAGTAGCAGACACGTGAGTCGTCGGGCCCTGGATCACATGCTCCTGTTTACGTACAAGCATCCAGGTTGCCCAAAGGTCAAAAGACAGCTCCGCCTCCAAAGGAATCTCACATGCAGCTTCTCTCCTTTTATTTAATTTTTTGTACCAAACAATGCGCTTGCAATTTCATGTTTAAGTCGTGCATACAAATCATATAATCAGCATATGGGGTGATGATTACAAATTGATGATAAATAAGAATTAATTGCTAGAGTGCATATAATCGTATTAAAATCTTTGTGATCAATAACTCCTTTATATCTCATCGAAAATTTCACCTTGATTCATTTTCGGCAGCTACGGTTAAATTAAACAGAGAACTTGTATTTCGAAATAAATTCGGCAAAAATTAGCACACTTGGGAGATAAATAACAGGGTTCCGAAAAAATTAGCAGGAGGAGGCAGAGTTCCCAGGAGCAGGCCCCCGCGTCAAGTGCATATTAATCAAGTGCCAAAAATGATTCTTTTAGCAAGTATATGAATAAACCAACAAATATCATTTTTATTCATGGCAAAACTTCTGCAAAATACCAAGATCCATGGCATAGCAAGCATAGGTTTAGGGAGCTTGCCTTGACTAGAGGGGTTGTAGGGGTAGTCTTGTTCAACAACAAGATCAAATCCCTCTAAAAATAATTAATAGGAATTTTCTTTTAATAAGCATATAAGCAAGAAAAGGCAAAACATTAGTATAAAATGGAAGGAAAATTCTAGCAAGCATACTACTGGAAAGATATTTCAATACCAACCAAACATAAAAAGTATCAATTCATTTGGAGTTAAAATGAGCAAGTTATAGCCAGCCAAAGTTTGGACAAAACTATCTATTTTTTGAGTTTTAAAAAATAAACTGAACCAGGGTGACGTCGAAGGCATAAACGAGAAGTACGCCACCAGTTAAGCGGTAAGCGCGCGGGGATTATAACCATGTGAGTCGCTGACACGTGGGCGCAACCTGATGGGTTATTTCTAACCCGAAACAGAACGGCGACGAGGCTCACTGGCATGGAGATTTGCCAGCGGTAGAGCTCGAGGTGAGCTTGGGGATGACGCAGGCGTGTCTCGGGTGTCGAGAGCTTCCAAACGGTGGGTCACATGGCAGCGGGGCTCGTCGGAAGTGCCCGGCTTCTTCGTCTCTGGCTACGGTACCGACGGACTTCAAACACACGCTCTGCACGGTGGAACCTCGATGCTCTCCTCTGCACTAGGCATCGACTAGAACTGAGGAGAGGGGTGAGACTAGAGGCTGGTTGGAATCCCATTTATGGGCACGGCCATGGCAGAGCCATTCTAGAGGGTAGTGGCGAGTGTGGTGGCTGGTGGGTGCTAGGTGTTGAAATATATTGCCCACCTCCCTCCATCAATTCGGACTTTTGGATGAGTTGGCTGGAGCATGAATTCAATATGGTATCCGAGCCAAGAGGTCTTGAGTTCAAGACCCTGCCAAAGCAGTATTAAATAAAACGATTATGCGGCCTACATCGATCCCATGTCTAAGGACTAAAATAGCTTAGACGTGAGGGGGAATGTTGAAAAATATTACCCACCTCCCTCCATTAGTTCGGACTTTTGGATGAGTTGACTGGAGCATGAATTCAATATTAGGTAGGTGAGCAGGGTGGTGGCTGGTGATGTGGTCCTATGGCAATGGTGGCAGCGTGTCATCCCGACGTGTGCCTATGGTTGTTGTCACAACATTGACGGGAACGGCGAGCTAGGGTGGGGCGGAGAGGGCAGTGATACCGGGGTGGCTCGAGGTATCCCTAAGCGTGAACGGCCGGATGACGGTATGGCTACAGGAGCACGTCGTGAGCACGGGTGCGCCGGAGCACCGTCTGTGTAGTGATGTGATAACCCACAAGTATAGGGGATCGCAACAGTTTTCGAGGGTAGAGTATTCAACACAAATTTATAGATTCAATACAAGGGGAGCCAAAGAATATTTGTAAGTATTAGCAGCTGAGTTGTCAATTCAACCACACCTGGAAATTAATTATCTGCAGCAATATGATCAGTAGCAAAGTAATATGATAGTTTTGATAGTAGTAGTAACAGTAGCGGTAACGGTAGCAGTGATAGCAATAATTTTGTAGCAGTTGTAACAGTAACAATAGCAGTAGTAACTTAGCAAGAACAATATATGAAAGATTCGTAAGCATTGGATCGGTGAATTCGTTGGATGATATTCATCATATAACAGTCATAACATAGGGCGCTACAAAACTAGCTCCAGTTCATAAATATAATGTAGGCATATATTCCGTAAATAGTCATACGTGCTTATGAAAAGAACTTGCATGACATCTTTTGTCATATCCTCCCGTGGTAGCTGGATCCATATGGAAACTAATGGATATTAAGGCCTCCTTTTAATAGAGAACTGGAACAAAGCATTAATAGGTGACTCCGGGGTTTACGGATCATAACACGTAATAGGTGACTATAACTTGCAAGATCGGATAAAGAACATAGATATAATGGTGATAACATAAACGGTTCAGATCTGAAATCATGGCACCCGGGCCCAAAGTGACAAGCATTAAGCATGGCAAAGTCATAGCAACATCAATCTCAGAACATAATGGATACTAGGGATCAAGCCCTAACAAAACTAACTCGATTACATGATGAATCTCATCCAACTCCCTCACCGACCAACGAGTCTACGAAGGAATTACTCACTCTCGGTGGGGAGCATCATGGAATTGGCGATGGAGAAGGGTTGGTGATGACGAAGATCGAAGATCCCCCTCTTCGGAGCCCCAAACGGACTCCAAATCTGGCCTTCCGGTGAAGAACAGGAGGTGCGGCGGCTCCGTCTCGTGAAACGCGATAATTCTTTCTCCCTGGTTTTTTTCTCCGAAAATAGGATTTTATAGCATCGGAGATAGGGTCAGCGGGGCCACCAGGTGGGCACAACCCACCTGGGCGCGCCAGGAGGGGGGCGCGCGCCCTGGTGGGTTGTGCTCCCCCAGGGACCCCCCCTCCGGTGGTTCTTGGCTCCAGTATTTTTCTTTTATTGTATAAAAATTCTCCAAAAAGTTTCGTTCCATTTCGAGAACTTTTATTTCTGCACAAATACAACATCATGGTAGTTCTGCTGAAAACAACGTCAGTCCGGATTAGTTTCATTCAAATCATGTAAATTAGAGTCCAAAACAAGAGTAAAAGCCTTAGGAAAAGTAGATACGACGGAGACGTATCAACTCCCCCAAGTTTAAACCTTTGCTTGTCCTCAAGCAATTCAGTTGATAAACTGAAAGTGAAAAAGAAAAACTTTTACGAACTCTTTTGCTCTTATTTACATAAATAAGCTTAAGTAGCACCCAGGTTTTTAGCAAAGATTATGACAAACCATGTCAACAATAACTCTTAGAAATTATATTAACCCATATCAATGGCATAAACAGCTAGCGAGCAATAATAAAGCATCTCAAATGACAACACTTTGTCAAAACGATCAAATGATATAATATGACAATAGTGGTATCTCGCTAGCCCTTTCTGAGACCGCAAAACATAAATGCAGAGCACCTCCAAAGTTCAAGCAGCGACTAAACATTGTAATTCATGGTAGAAAAGATCCAGTCATGATGCATCCAACATTAGCTATACACAATGCATGAGGATGACAATAGTGCTCTCAGATCTGGCGCTTATTTGAGAAGGTGATGACACAACATATAATTAAATAGAAAGTCCCTTCGGAGAGGGAAGCAGTGATTTGCAGCGGTGCCAAAGCTCAAGTTTTTAGAACAGAGATAAATGAAATTTTGAGAAATGCACCCTTCCTGTTTACTTCTCGACCATTAGTTATTGATATCTTCCATGCTAAACACATTAGTGATGGTTCCCAAGCGATAAAAGTAAATGTTTACTCCCCCTCCACCAACAAACACACTCCACAGCTAGCCGAATCTACGGGTACCGTCCATGCCAACATCAATCCTGGGGGAATTTTGTTTAATTATTTGCAATTTGATTTCGGGACTGGGAATTCCTATTACCACCCCTCTCGTGCAAGGACGAGTGAATAAACGCTCATCATGAGAATAACCCGCTTAATATGGAAGATATTGACTACCTCCTGTCACGTTATTAACAATCCAGGCACACAAAAACGGATGTTTATTTGAAGTTTTTAAAGGTGGCACATGCAAATTTACTTATAACGGCAGGGCAATATGATACGTCTCCAACGTATCTATAATTTTTTTATTGTTCCATGTTGTTATATTATCATTCTTGGATGTTTTACAATCATTTTATAGCAACTTTATATCATTTTTTGGGACTAACCTATTGACATAGTGCCCAATGCCAGTTGCTGTTTTTTGCTTATTTTTTACTTCGCAGAAAATCAATACCAAACGGAGTCCAAATACAGTGAAACTTTTTGGACCAGAAGACACACGATGGGCCAAAGAAGTACCAGAGGGGGGCTCCGAGGGGAGCACAACCCACCTGGGCGCGCCTGGGGGCCTAGGCGCGCCCTGGTGGGTTGTGCCCACCTCGGCCGCCTCCCGCACCGCCTCTTTGCTCTATAAATACCCCAAAAATCCAAAAACCCTAGGGGAGTCGACGAAACACAATTCCAGCCGCCGCAAGTTCCAGAAACCACAGATCCAATCTAGGCACCATCACGAAGGGGTTCATCATCCTCATTGGTGCCTCTCCGATGATGCGTGAGTAGTTCATTGTAGACCTACGGGTCCGTAGTTAGTAGCTAGATGGCTTCCTCTCTCTCTTTTGATTCTCAATACAATGGTCTCTTGGAGATCTATTTGATGTAACTCTTTTTGCGGTGTGTTTGTTGGGATCTGATGAACTTTGAGTTTATGATCAGATCTACATTTTTATTCATGAAAGTTATTTGAGTTTCTTTGATCTCTTGTATGCATGATTACTTATAGCCTCGTATTTCTTCTTCGAATCTTTGGTTTAGTTAGGCCGACTAGTTCGATTTTTCTTGCCATGGGAAGAGGTGCTTTGTGATGGGTTCGATCTTACGGTGCTCAATCACAGTGACAGAAGGGGACATGACACGTATGTATCGTTGCTATTAAGGATAACAAGATGGAGTTTACTCCTACATGAATAGATTTTGTCTACATCATGTTATCATTCTTATTGCATTACTCCGTTTTTTCATGAACTTAATACACTAGATGCATGCTGGATAGCGATCGATGTGTGGAGTAATAGTAGTAGATGCAGGCAGGTGTCGGTCTACTAATATTGGACGTGATGCCTATAAAATGATCATTGCCTGGATATCGTCATAATTATTTGAAGTTCTATCAATTGCCCAACAGTAATTTGTTTACCCGTCGTATGCTATTTTTCTCGAGAGAAGCCACTAGTGAAATCTACGCCCCCCGGGTCTCTTCTTTATCATATTTGCCTTCGAGATCTATTTTTATTTCCTTTTATTTTCAGATCTATTAATCCAAAAACCCAAAAATACCTTGCTGCAATTTTTTATTATTTATTTTATTTCATGTTTCCGTGAGATCTATTTATCCAATCTACTACAAATGTATCTATCTTTTTACCCGGGAGGGACTGACAACCCCTCTTACACGTCGGGTTGCAAGTATTTGTTCTTTGTGTGCAAGTACCGTTTACATAGTGTTGTGAGGTTCTCCTACTGGTTCGATAACCTTGGTCTCATCACTGAGAGAAATATCATAGCTGTGCTGCATCATCCCTTCCTCTTTGGGGAAATACCGACGTAGTTCAAGCCGCATCAAAAGGAATTTCTGGCGCCGTTGTCGGGGAGACATCATTAACATCTATCAGGTTCCTAATCACAAATCTCATCTCCTTGTAATTTACATTATTTGCCATTTGCCTCTCGTTTTCATCTCCCCCACTTCACAAAAATTTACCGTTTTATTCGCCCTCTTTTTTGTTCGCCATTTTCTCATCTGATCTATCTTTTTGCTTGCAATCATGAGTGATTTTGGTATGGCAGAAACAGATGATGGCCCAACTCGTAAAATTGGACGCTCTGACAATCTGGATGCTAAAATTATTTTTTTTGGGGCAAGGGAATGTTATGGGAAAAGAACATATCCAAGAATTTTTCAATTGTGTTGGAAATTTAAGTCTTGACGATGCTCCTATACTTAAAAGGACTAAAACTTATGCGGAGGCTATTTCAGCACTAGTTCTGAAACTTGAAAATAAATTTATCCGTACCCATCCTACATTGCAAAGATTATTTTATGAGCTACCCGTTATAAAGAATCCCAAAGCTAAAAAGTTGGCCACCCTTGTTCTTATGAATGAATTTGATTACATAATACGGGAAGCTAGGGAAAATTTTGACTTTTATGGTATGAATCGTGAAAAACTGGATATAGATGAGATTATTTATAATAGTGATTATGTGTTAAGACATT
Source organism: Thinopyrum obtusiflorum (assembly GCA_036873465.1). Lineage (NCBI taxonomy): Eukaryota > Viridiplantae > Streptophyta > Magnoliopsida > Poales > Poaceae > Thinopyrum > Thinopyrum obtusiflorum. The sequence continues at coordinate 39,789 of JAAAWM010011983.1, read as the reverse complement.
TGCTTGGGGATAATCAAATCTTTGATGAGAATCTTAAAAAGGAAATTCCTGTTTTAGATATAACCCAACAAGTTTTCAATGATGTTAATCAGCACTATTCTTGGATTGTTGCCGGAAATCAAAGAGGATATGATGATAAGCAACTTGATAGTGCTAAAGTTTCTATGGATAATGTGTTCTATGTTATTTTTGCAAAACCTCCTAAAAAACACTTCTAAGGAAAGTGAAACTAAAGACAACAACACTTAGATCTATGCATTATGCCTAGCTAGGGGCATAAAACGATAGCGCTTGTTTGGAGGCAACCCAATGAATAAAATTTATTTTTGTCTTTTTATTTCTGTTCTTGAGTGTTTGCATAATTATGCTAATGTTATGATTGTGTTTTTTATGTTTTAATTAGTGTTTGTGCCAAGCAAAGCCTTTGGGATAGCTTTGGTGATAGTGGATTTGATCTTGTTGGAAAACAGAAACTTTTGTGTCCAGTAAAATAATTGTTTAAAATCACAGAAGTGACAAAAAATTCTGAAGTTTTTACACAAGATTGATATACAAATTTCCTCTGTTTTTATAATTTTGCAGATTTTTAGAATTACACAAGTATGAGAACAATTCACATCTTTACAGACTGTTTTGTTTTTGATAGATTCCGTTTTCTTTGCATTGTGTGCTTATTTTGATGAATCTATGGTTTGTATCGGGGGGTATAAGCCATGGTAAAGTTAGAATACAGTGGATATAATGCAATAACAAAATTTGAATGGGTTTTCTACAGTACTTAAAGTAAAGATTAGTTTTCTTATACTAACGGATCTCATGAAGGTTTTGTTAAGTTTTGTGTGATTGAAGTTTTCAAGTTTTGGGTGAGATCACGATGGATGAAGGAATAAGGAGTAAGAAGAGCCTAAGCTTGGGGATGCCCACGGCACCCCAAGTTATTATCCAAAGAGAAACAAGCAACTAAGCTTGGGGATGCCACCGAGTGGCATCCCCTCTTTCTTCTAACGACCATTGGTATTTTACTTGGAACTATATTTTTATTCGTCACATATCATGAGTTTTGCTTGAAGCGTCTTGTGTTATATGAGTCTTTGCTTGTTTTGCTTTTTATTTTGTGTCATCTATCCTTGCTGGACACACCTATTTGAGACAGCCAAAATTATGCTATGATTTGTTAGAATTGCTCTATGTGCTTCACTTAAATTCTTTGAGCTATGGAATTGCTTTAGTGCTTCACTTATATCCTTTTGAGCATGGTGTGCTTTAGTATTTTTGAAGAAATGCTCTCATGCTTCACTTAGATTTATTTGAGAGTTAGTAATTTTTTTTAAGAAATTCTCTCATGCTTCAATTAAATTATTTTGAGAGAAGAATTTTTTTATGCTCATGTTCTTCACTTAGATTTGTTTGAGCTATCAAAAGCAACATATGAAATTAGTCCCAAAGTGATAGACATTCAAGAGGGATATAATAAAAAATAAACTTTCATGAAGATCATTGGACAAAATAAACTTGATTCTTTGTAATAGTTTTGCGATATGATGATATAATATATGGGCCATGTTGATGAGTAATTGTGCTTTAGTAAGAATATTGGTGTTAAGGTTTGTGATTTCCTATGCAAGCACGAAATTCAATAGTTATGCAATGAAATTACATCCTACTTGTGGTGCATTATTCGGTGTTAGTTATGCTTAATGCTCGCTTATGAGATTTTTTGTTTCTTGGTTGGATGCTTCTCAATCTTTTTGCTAGCCTTCACTTGTACTAAGTAGGAATACTACTTGTGCATCCAATATCCTTAAACCCAGTTTTGCCATATGAGTCCACTATACCTACCTATATGCGGTATTTCCGTGCCGTTCTAAGCAAATTTGTATGTACTATCTCTAATTTTCAAAATAATTTTCCTTTTTGTGTGCTCGTACCGCTCATGAAACGGTAGGGGGTGGCTGATATTTTTCCATGCTAGATGTGTTATTCTCAATATGAGTGTTTATTCACTTGTCATTGCATGAGAGTACAGCAAAGGTTTTAGGGATGCCCAGTCCCGAAATGAAAAATGAATTTACTTTATGTTGTCAAATAATAAATTCCTTGGAAAGTGTTGGTATGGACGGTACCCGTGGATACGGCTAGCCGTGGAATGTGAAAGTATGGTGGAAAAATGAATAAAATTTATTTTCTGTTTGGGAACCACCTATGATATATCTAGCATGAAAAGTATTGGGAACTACTCGATCGTTTTCGTTGACAGGAAAAGCATGCCACCCAAAATGTTTTATCTCTATCTTTTTTGCTTTGAGCTCTGGCACCTCTACAAATCCCTACTTCCCTCTGTGAAGGGCCTTTCTATTTACTTTATGCAATTTTTTTTATTTGAGTCTCCATCTTCTCTCATAAAGCACCAACTAATGGGCACTATGATCGTACTTGAGCATTGGGTGTAGCTAATATGCGAGTGTGTTTCATGAATGGATCAATGATTGAGCATAATGGGCTAGGGATAACTTGCTTTAGTGTTGATATTTTTGAAAGACATGGTTGCTTGTTGATATGCTTGAGTATTGAAATCTTCATGTCAAAACTAGACTTATTGCTTTGAATCATATAAAAGTCCAAATGCCCATGCTACAAAAGAAAATAATATGAGATGAACATGATAGGCAGCATTCCACATAAAAAATTCTATTTTTATCATTTACCTACTCGAGGACGAGCAGGAATTAAGCTTGGGGATGCTGATACGTCTCCAACGTATCTATAATTTTTTATTGTTCCATGTTGTTATATTATCATTCTTGCATGTTTCACAATCATTTTATAGCAACTTTATATCATTTTTTGGGACTAACCTATTGACATAGTGCCCAGTGCTAGTTGATGAATTTTGCTTGTTTTTTTACTTCACAGAAAATCAATACCAAACGGAGTCCAAATGCAGCGAAACTTTTTGGAGAATTTTTTTGGACCAGAAGACACACGATGGGCCAAGGAAGTAACAGAGGGGGGCTCCGAGGGGAGCACAACCCACCTGGGCGCGCCTGGGGCCCAGGCGTGCCCTGGTGGGTTGTGCCCACCTCGGCCACCTCCCGCACTGCCTCTTTGCTCTATAAATACCCCCAAAATCCAAAAACTCTAGGGGAGTCGATGAAACACAATTCCAGCCGCCGCAAGTTCCAGAAACCACAGATCTAATCTAGACACCATCACGGACGGGTTCATTATCCTCATTGGTGCCTCTCCGATGATGCGTGAGTAGTTCATTGTAGACCTACGGGTCCGTAGTTAGCAGCTAGATGGCTTCCTCTCTCTCTTTTGATTCTCAATACAATGGTCTCTTGGAGATCTATTTGATGTAACTCTTTTTGCGGTGTGTTTGTTGGGATCCGATGAACTTTGAGTTCATGATCAGATCTATATTTTTATCCATGAAAGTTATTTGAGTTTCTTTGATCTCTTATATGCATGATTACTTATAGCCTCGTATTTCTTCTTCGAATCTTTGGTTTAGTTAGGCCGACTAGATTGATTTTTCTTGCCATGGGAAGAGGTGCTTTGTGATGGGTTCGATCTTATGGTGCTCAATCCCAGTGACAGAAGGGGACATGACATGTATGTATCATTGCTATAAGGATAACAAGATGGGGTCTATTCCTACATGAATAGATCTTATCTACATCATGTCATCATTCTTATTGCATTACTCCGTTTTCCATGAACTTAATACACTAGATGCATGCTCGATAGCGGTCGATGTGTGGAGTAATAGTAGTAGATGCAGGCAGGAGTCGGTATCCCCCCCCCCCCCCCCCCCCCCCCCCCCCCCCCCCCCCCCCCCCCCCCCCCCCCCCCCCCCCCCCCCCCCCCCCCCCCCCCCGTTCTATCAATTGCCCAACAGTAATTTGTTTACCCGCCGTATGCTATTTTTCTTGAGAGAAGCCACTAGTGAAATCTACGGCGCCTGGGTCTCTTCTTTGTCATATTTGCCTTCGAGATCTATTTTTATTTGCTTTTATTTTCATATCTATTAATCCAAAAACCCAAAAATACCTTGCTGCACTTTTTTATTATTTATTTTATTTCGCGTTTCCACGAGATCTATTTATCCAATCTACAACAAATTTATCTATCTTTTTACCCGGGAGGGATTGACAACCCCTTTTACACGTCGGGTTGCAAGTATTTGTTCTTTGTGTGCAGGTACCATTTACATAGTGTTGCGTGGTTCTCCTACTGGTTCGATAACCTTGGTCTCAACACTGAGGGAAATACCTACCGTAGTTGTGCTGCATCATCCCTTCCTCTTTGGGGAAATACCGACGTAGTTCAAGCCGCATCATAATACCGCATATAGGTAGATATATGGTGGACTCATCTGGAATAACTTGGGTTTTAGGATTTTGATGCACAACAAGATTTTCCGCTTAGTACAGGCGAAGGCTAGCAAATAGGTTGAGAAGCGGCCAGCTAGAGAGCGAAAACAGTCATGAACATGCATTATGCATAAGTAACATTGCATACTAGCATGAGTAGGATATGAACACCATGAACATAAATAGCATAGAGGCTATGTTGGTTTTGATTCAACTACATGCATGAACATGTGCCAGGTCAAGCCACTCGAATATTCGGAGGAGGATACCATATCATCATACCACATCACAATCATTTTAATGCATGTTGACATCCAAGAAAAATCATTATCACCTCCTAGCTACTTAAGCATGGCATGAGAAACTATAATCTCTAATTGTCATTGCGAACATGTTTGATGATAATAGGCTGAATCATGGATACTAGGTTAAACATATTTACAAAAACAGAACAAGTTGAGTTCACACCCATTTCTCTCTACCACAGCCAGTTCATCAAATATCATCATCATTGCCTTTCACTTGCACAACCGAATGATATGAAAATAATAATAGTGCAAGGGTGCTGTGGACTAAGCTAGAATCTACAAACATTTTATTCGAAAGGAGAAGACAAGGCAATTTGGGCTCTTTGTTAGATCAACAATAATGCATATGAGGGCCACTCAACATTTTCATCGTGGTTTTCTCTTTGGTGTGACTCAATAGAAGGAAAAGAATTTCAGAGAAACACACTGAAATATTTTTGGAGTTTTTAGTTTTTCTAGAACAAAGCAAATTAAGGAGAAAAGCAAAAATGAGAAAAACTATTTACACGAGAAAGCTCCCAACAAGCAAAAGAAGAACAAGGAAATCTTTTTGGGTTTTCTTTTAAATACTACAACTAACTAAACTATAAAGAAAAACTGAAAAGAAGCAAGCAACATTTTTTTTGTGATTTTCTCAGAGTTTTTCAAACACACAAGAAGAAAGCGAGAAAATAAATCTAGCATGGATAATACAATGAAAAAGTGTGGGCACCGACAACTGGAATGAAATGTGTGAACATGAATGTAATGTCGGTGGAAATACGTACTCCCCCAAGCTTAGGCTTTTGGCCTAGCTTCGTAATCACCACTCGTAGCCTATGTAATAATCGGAGTGATAGCTCACGGAGGCTCTTGGTGCAGCCTCCTCAGCCTGCCGAGCAGCCACAACCTCTGTGTTGTGTGCGCGGGCTTCGCTCTCAAGAACATAATATCTTCCCTTGCTGTGATAATCAAAGAGAGCAGGCTCAGGCGAAAAGGTGTCCACAACGGAATCTTTATTGAACAACAGGTTATATGTATAATCATTGATTTCACCCTTAAGGAACTTATGGTGCTTCATGGCCTCAAAGTCTAAGTACTGAGTGGGAAGGATGTGATCATTAGGCCAAAGTGATACACCAAACTCCTCCGCTAAATGTGAAGCATAAATCCCACCATAAAAATTTCCACTACTAGCGTTGTGTTGCAATCTGCGTGCAACAATCGCTCCAAGGTTATAACATTTAACACCGGTGAGAGCAGTGTCTATGAGGCTCAAGTCAGGGGCACAAAGTGTACTACAGTCTTGTTTGCCTACGATGCATTTTCCATTAAACAGTGCAAAGTATTGAATTGATGGGAAATGAATACTTTTTATTCTACCCTGTGTCACCCCTCTATTTTCACTGTACCAAAGACTAGTAAAAAATGGCTCATACTCAGACCTTGGTGGTTCGCCCAACAAATCCCAAAATGAAATTTTACACACACCACTAAATGCGTCTAGAGGCATGGTAATTGAACGATCATAAAGTTTAAACGAGACTCTAGACTCACGAGGATGAAATTTAAACTCTTTAGTAAATGATTCTGTGAGCCCCCCCCCCCCCCCCCCCCCCCCCCCCCCCCCCCCCCCCCCCCCCCCCCCCCCCCCCCCCCCCCCCCCCCCCCCCCCCCCCCCCCCCCCCCCCCCCCCCCCCCCCCCCCCCCCCCCCCCCCCCCCCCCCCCCCCCCCCCCCCCCCCCCCCCCCCCCCCCCCCCCCCCCCCCCCCCCCCCCCCCCCCCCCCCCCCCCCCCCCCCCCCCCCCCCCCCCCCCCCCCCCCCCCCCCCCCCCCCCCCCCCCCCCCCCCCCCCCCCCCCCCCCCCCCCCCCCCCCCCCCCCCCCCCCCCCCCCCCCCCCCCCCCCCCCCCCCCCCCCCCCCCCCCCCCCCCCCCCCCCCCCCCCCCCCCCCCCCCCCCCCCCCCCCCCCCCCCCCCCCCCCCCCCCCCCCCCCCCCCCCCCCCCCCCCCCCCCCCCCCCCCCCCCCCCCCCCCCCCCCCCCCCCCCCCCCCCCCCCCCCCCCCCCCCCCCCCCCCCCCCCCCCCCCCCCCCCCCCCCCCCCCCCCCCCCCCCCCCCCCCCCCCCCCCCCCCCCCCCCCCCCCCCCCCCCCCCCCCCCCCCCCCCCCCCCCCCCCCCCCCCCCCCCCCCCCCCCCCCCCCCCCCCCCCCCCCCCCCCCCCCCCCCCCCCCCCCCCCCCCCCCCCCCCCCCCCCCCCCCCCCCCCCCCCCCCCCCCCCCCCCCCCCCCCCCCCCCCCCCCCCCCCCCCCCCCCCCCCCCCCCCCCCCCCCCCCCCCCCCCCCCCCCCCCCCCCCCCCCCCCCCCCCCCCCCCCCCCCCCCCCCCCCCCCCCCCCCCCCCCCCCCCCCCCCCCCCCCCCCCCCCCCCCCCCCCCCCCCCCCCCCCCCCCCCCCCCCCCCCCCCCCCCCCCCCCCCCCCCCCCCCCCCCCCCCCCCCCCCCCCCCCCCCCCCCCCCCCCCCCCCCCCCCCCCCCCCCCCCCCCCCCCCCCCCCCCCCCCCCCCCCCCCCCCCCCCCCCCCCCCCCCCCCCCCCCCCCCCCCCCCCCCCCCCCCCCCCCCCCCCCCCCCCCCCCCCCCCCCCCCCCCCCCCCCCCCCCCCCCCCCCCCCCCCCCCCCCCCCCCCCCCCCCCCCCCCCCCCCCCCCCCCCCCCCCCCCCCCCCCCCCCCCCCCCCCCCCCCCCCCCCCCCCCCCCCCCCCCCCCCCCCCCCCCCCCCCCCCCCCCCCCCCCCCCCCCCCCCCCCCCCCCCCCCCCCCCCCCCCCCCCCCCCCCCCCCCCCCCCCCCCCCCCCCCCCCCCCCCCCCCCCCCCCCCCCCCCCCCCCCCCCCCCCCCCCCCCCCCCCCCCCCCCCCCCCCCCCCCCCCCCCCCCCCCCCCCCCCCCCCCCCCCCCCCCCCCCCCCCCCCCCCCCCCCCCCCCCCCCCCCCCCCCCCCCCCCCCCCCCCCCCCCCCCCCCCCCCCCCCCCCCCCCCCCCCCCCCCCCCCCCCCCCCCCCCCCCCCCCCCCCCCCCCCCCCCCCCCCCCCCCCCCCCCCCCCCCCCCCCCCCCCCCCCCCCCCCCCCCCCCCCCCCCCCCCCCCCCCCCCCCCCCCCCCCCCCCCCCCCCCCCCCCCCCCCCCCCCCCCCCCCCCCCCCCCCCCCCCCCCCCCCCCCCCCCCCCCCCCCCCCCCCCCCCCCCCCCCCCCCCCCCCCCCCCCCCCCCCCCCCCCCCCCCCCCCCCCCCCCCCCCCCCCCCCCCCCCCCCCCCCCCCCCCCCCCCCCCCCCCCCCCCCCCCCCCCCCCCCCCCCCCCCCCCCCCCCCCCCCCCCCCCCCCCCCCCCCCCCCCCCCCCCCCCCCCCCCCCCCCCCCCCCCCCCCCCCCCCCCCCCCCCCCCCCCCCCCCCCCCCCCCCCCCCCCCCCCCCCCCCCCCCCCCCCCCCCCCCCCCCCCCCCCCCCCCCCCCCCCCCCCCCCCCCCCCCCCCCCCCCCCCCCCCCCCCCCCCCCCCCCCCCCCCCCCCCCCCCCCCCCCCCCCCCCCCCCCCCCCCCCCCCCCCCCCCCCCCCCCCCCCCCCCCCCCCCCCCCCCCCCCCCCCCCCCCCCCCCCCCCCCCCCCCCCCCCCCCCCCCCCCCCCCCCCCCCCCCCCCCCCCCCCCCCCCCCCCCCATACTGGTTGCACTTATCTTCAATGTAGGGACCGAGCTCGGCATTGTGAACATATTGCTCAAATTATTCTTTAATACCTGCCATAATCATGAAATTGTCGCGTGGCCATAAGCATGATTTGGTGGCGGCATCCCGTATTGAACTTGCACTTGGTTCAACATAAGATTGACGGGTTGAGCCCCTACTAGAAGATGCCTCCGAGGACCTCCACCTCGAAGAACTCCTTCCAAAGAAGTTCATCATATTTGCGTACAATTTCAGAAAAAAAATTGGGTCACAAAATTTTCATCAACAAAACTTCACAAGATTGATAGCAACTACTTATAGGGATGCATAGAGGCTATATTGAGCATTCAAACTACCTAGAACTCTAAGAATTCAACATGCAAGCTCATCTACAGCAGCACCAAGAGTAGCTAATTATTCAAAATATAATACACTAAAGCAAAAACTAATTGGACCAATGGATCAGGAGTCACATACCAAGTAGAAATCCCCCAAAACAGTTTCGAAAATGGAGCTTCGAGCAAAGAGATCGAAATCCGCGGGTTTGAGAGCGAGAACACGAGAGAGAGAGAGCAATGGTGATGGGGCCCACGTGGGGACCACAACCCACCAGGGTGCGCCTGGGGCTGCTAGCGCGCCCAGGTGGGTTGTGCCCACCTGGTGCACCCCCTCTATTTGCACTAAAAATTCTTAAATATTCAGAAAAAATCGTATTAAATTTTCAGGACATTCTGAGAACTTTTATTTTTGGGTCATTTTTTTATTGCACGGAAAATTCAGAAAACAGACAAGACATATCATTTTATTTTATTTAACTAAGAAAAACAGAAAACAAATGTTAGAAACAAAAAGTCGTGCTTACGAAATTCATCAACTTCATACCTCTCAAAACTCATCCATTAATAAGGTTGATCAAGTCTTATTAACAACCACTTTCGATTAGCATAAAACCGAAGAACTTTCGTAAAACACTAAGTTACCTCCACGGGGATATGCATGTCCCCAACAATAAGCATTTCATATTTCTTGTTGGCAGTAGGTAGAGGTAGTTTAAAACTTCCAATAGTGAGTGTCGAAGATTTTCAATAACATTAATACCATTCACCTGGAATTGTTTCTTCGGAAAGTGCACCGTATGTTCATTACCATTGATATGAAACCCCCCCCCCCCCCCCCCCCCCCCCCCCCCCCCCCCCCCTGCAGTATTCAAGAAGGGTCTACCAAGGATAATCGACATGTTGTCGTCTTCGGGCATCTCAAGTATAACAAAGTCAGTTAAGATAGTAACATTTGCAACAACAACGGTACATCCTCACAAATACCGATAGGTATGGTAGTTGATTTGTCAGCCATTTGCAAAGATATTTCAGTAGGTGTGAGTTTATTCAAATCAAGTCTTTTATATAAGGAGAAAGGCATGACACTAACACCAGCTCCTAAATCACACAAAGCAGTTTTGACATAATTTCTTTTGATAGAGCAAGGTATAGTTGGTATTCCCGGATCTCCAAGTTTTTAGGTACTCCGTCCTTGAAAGAATAATTAGCAAGCATAGTGGAGATTTCGGCTTCAGGTATCTTTCTTTTATTAGAGATGATGTCTTTCATATATTTTGCATAAGGGGCCATCTTTAATATATCAGTCAAGCGAGTGCGCAAAAGGACTGGCCTAAGCATTTCAGCAAAACGTTCAAATTCTTCAGCATCCTTTTTCTTAGTTGATTTAGGTGGAAAGGGCATGGGTTTTTGAACCCATGGTTCCCTTTCTCTTCCATGTTTTCTAGCAACAAAGTCTCTTTTATCATATCTTTTATTTTTGGGTTGTGGGTTATCAAGATCAACAACTGGTTCTATTTCAACATCATTATCTGGTTGTTTATCACTGTCTGGTTGAGTATCTTCATGAACATCATCATTATCTTTTTCATTATCACTAGGTGAATGTTCACTACCAGATTGAGTTTCAGCATCAGAAATAGAAACTTCATTATCATTGTCAGGAGGTTTTTCTATCTCAAGTTCACTCGAAGCATGCAAAGTCCTATCATTTTTCTTTTTCTTCTTCTTTTTAGAATAAATAGGTGCATCAATGTTGATTCTTTGGGAGTCTTGTTCAATTCTTTTAGGGTGTCCTACAGGATAAAGTGGTTCCTGAGTCATTTTACCTCCTCTAGTTGCTACTCTAACAGCAAAATCATTTATATTATTATTCATTTCATCAAGCAATTCTCTTTGAGATTTAGCAACTTGTTCTAGTTGACTTTGAACCATAGAGGCATGTTTTCCTACATCTCTAACATCATTGGAGATTCTAAACAATAAGTCACTCAAGTGAGCAATCATATCAGAATTATATTTCAATTGTTTCATAACATTTTCATTGAAGTGATCTTGCTTTCTAATATAATTATCAAACTCATAAAGACATTGACTAGGATGCATATTATAAGGATTATCCCTTGCATCAAATTTCATTAAAGAGTTTACCTCTACCACCTTGGGTGATGGTGTGTCAAGTCCATGTATCTATTCAATAGGAGGTAAATTTTTAACATCCTCTGCTTTAATACCTTTTTCCTTCATAGATTTCTTTACTTCTTGCATATCTTCCAGACTGAGATATAAGATACCCCTCTTCTTCGGGGTGGGCTTAAGCGGTGGTTCAGGAAGAGTCCAATCATCATAATTTTTCAATATGTTATTCAATAATTCCTCAGCTTGTTCAACAGTTCGTTTCCTAAAAACACAACCAGCACAACTATCTAGGAAGTCCCTAGAAACATCGGTTAGTCCATTATAGAAGATATCAAGTATTTTATTTTTCTTAAGAGGATGATTAGGCAAAGCATTAAGCAATTGGAGAAGCCTCCCCCAAGCTTGTGGGAGACTCTCTTCTTCAATTTTCATAAAGTTAAATATTTCCTGTAAGGCAGCTTGTTTCTTATGAGCAGGAAAATATTTTTTAGAGAAGTAATAAATAAAATCCTGGGGACTACGAACACAACCAGGAGCAAGAGTATTGTACCATATCTTACCATCACCCTTTAATGAGAATGGAAATAATTTGAGAATATAGTAATAGCAAATCTTCTCATCATGAGCAAATAGGGTGGCTATATCATTAACTTAGTAAGGTGTGCCACAACAGTTTCAGTTTCAAAACCATAGAAAGGATCAGATTCAATCAAGGTAATCAACTCTGGGTCGACAAAGAATTCATAATCCTTATCATCAATAAAGATAGGTGAAGTAGCAAACTTGGGATCACACTTCATTCTAGCATTCAAAGATTTCTCTTTCAGTTTGCATAATAATTTCTTAAGATCATCTCTATCATTGCAAGCAAGAAAATCTCTAACTGTCTCCTCATCCATAACTTAACCTTCAGGTACCTTAGCCAATTCATATCTAGGAGAGCTAGGTCTAATAGGTGTTTCAATATTTTCAGTTTCGCGCATTTCATCAGTTTCAACAATTTCATCAATTTCAGCATTCTCAATATCTTTAGCTCTAGCAATTTGTTCATCAAGAAAATCACCTAGTGGCTGATACGTCCATTTTGCATCATGCTTTTATATTGATATTTATTACATTATGGGTTGTTATTACACATTATGGTACAATACTTATGCCTTTTCTCTCTTATTTTACAAGGTTTACATGAAGAGGGAGAATGCCGGCAGTTGGAATTCTGGACCGGAAAGGAGCAAATCTGAGAGACCTATTCTGCACAACTCCAAAAGTCCTGAAAATTTACGAAGAATTATTTTAGAATATATAAAAAATATTGGGCAAAGAAAATACCAGATGGGACCCACCAGGAGGCCACAAGCCTGGGGGGCGCGCCCTACCCCCTAGGCGCGCCCCAAGGGCTTGTGGGCCCCCTGGCAGGTCTTCGGTGCCCATCTTATGCTATATGGAGGGTTTTGACTTGGAAAAAAAAATCAGAGGAGAGCTTTTGGGACGAAGCACCGTCATCTCGAGGTGGAACTTGGGCAGAACCAATCTAGGGCTCCGGCGGAGCTGTTCTGCCGGGGAAACTTCCCTCCCGGAGGGGGAAATCGAAGCCATCGTCATCACCAACGATCCTCTCATCGAGAGGGGGTCAATCTCCATCAACATCTTCACCAACACCATCTCCTCTCAATCCCTAGTTCATCTCTTGTATTCGATCTTTGTCTCAAAACCTCAGATTGGTACCTGTGGGTTGCTAGTAGTGTTGATTACTCCTTGTAGTTGATGCTAGTTGGTTTATTCGGTGGAAGATCATATGTTCAGATCCTTAATGATATTTATTACTCCTCTGATTATGAACATGAATATGCTTTGTGAGTAGTTATGTTTGTTTCTGAGGACATGGGAGAAGTCTTGTTATAAGTAATCATGTGAATTTGGTATTCGTTCGATATTTTGATGAGATGTATGTTGTCTTTCCTCTAGTGGTGTTATGCGAACGTCGACTACATGATACTTCACCATGATTTGGGCCTAGAGGAAGGCATTGGGAATTAATAAGTAGATGATGGGTTGCTAGAGTGACAGAAGCTTAAACCCTAGTTTAAGCGTTGCTTCGTAAGGGGTTGATTTGGATCCATATGTTTCATGCTATGGTTAGATTTATCTTAATTCCTCTTTCGTAGTTGCGGATGCTTGCGAGAGTGGTTAATCATAAGTGGGAGGCTTGTCCAAGTAAGGACAGCACCCAAGCACCGGTTCACCCACATATCAAATTATCAAAGTAACGAACGCGAATCATATGAGCATGATGAAAACTAACTTGACAATAATTCCCATATGTCCTCGGGAGCGCTTTGCTTTATATAAGAGTTTGTCCAGGCTTGTCCTTTTCTACAAAAAGGATTGGGCCACCTTGCTGCACTTTAGTTACACTTGTTACTTGTTACCCGTTACGAATTATCTTATCACAAAATTATCTGTTACCAATAATTTCAGTGCTTGCAGAGAATACCTTGCTGAAAACCGCTTGTCATTTCCTTCTGCTCCTCGTTGGGTTCAACACTCTTACTTATCAGAAGGACTACGATAGATCCCCTATACTTGTGGGTCATCAAGACTCTTTTCTGGCGCCGTTGCCGGGGAGTGAAGCGCCTTTGGTAAGGAAAAAATTATATAGTGTGCTGAAATTTACTGTCACTTGTTGCTATGGAAAATAATCCTTTGAGGGGCTTGTTCGGGGTATCTTCACCCCGACCAGAAGAGCAAAGAGTTGCCCCTCAACCTACTAAAAATATTTATTATGATATCCCTTCGGGTATGATAGAGAAGCTGCTAGCTAATCCTTATGCAGGAGACGGAACATTACATCCTGATATGCATCTAATCTATGTTTATGAAGTTTGTGGATTATTTAAGGTTGCAGGTTTGCCCGAGGATGAAGTCAAGAAGAAGGTCTTCCCTTTATCTTTGAAGGAGAACGCATTGACATGGTATAGGCTATGCGATGATATTGGGACTTGGAACTACAACCGATTGAAATTGTAATTTCATCAGAAGTTTTATCCTATGCATCTAGTTCATCGTGATCGGAATTATATTTATAATTTTTGGCCCCGTGAAGGAGAAAGTATTGCTCAATCTTGGGGGAGGCTTAAGTCAATGTTATATTCATGCCTCAATCATGAGCTCTCAAGAGAAATTATTATTCAGAATTTTTATGCTCGGCTTTCTCGTAATGATCAATCCATGCTCGATACTTCTTGTACGGGTTCCTTTATGAAGAAGACTATTGAATTCAAATGGGATTTGTTGGAAAGAATTAAACGCAACTCTGAAGCTTGGGAACTCGACGAAGGTAAGGAGTCAGGTATAAACCTGAAGTTTGATTGTATTAAATCTTTTATGGATACCGATGCTTTTCGTGAATTTAGCACTAAATATGGACTTGACTCTGAGATAGTAGCTTCTTTCTGTGAATCATTTGCTACTCATGTTGATCTCCCTAAGGAGAAGTGGTTTAAATATCATCCTCCCATTGAAGTGAAAGTAGTAGAACCTATTAAAGCTGAAGAAGAAACTATTACTTATAATGTTAATCATATTGTTCCTACTGCTTATATTGAGAAATCACCTTTCCCTGTTAGAATAAAGGAACATGCTAAAGCTTTAGCTGTGGTTCGTAGGAGTTATACTAGAACACCTACACCCCCTGAACAAATTAAAGTTGAATCTAGTATTGCTATGGTTAAAGATCTCTTGGTCGATAATATTGATGGGCATGTTATTTACTTCTGTGATGAAGCTGCTAGAATTGCTAGACCTGATGATAAAGATAAACATAGACCTGTTGTTGGCATGCCTGTTGTTTCTGTTAAAATAGGACATCATTGTTATCATGGCTTATGTGATGTGGGTGCTAGAGTGAGTGCAATTCCCATTACTTTATATCAAGAAATTATGAATGATATTGCACCTGCTGAAATAGAAGATATTAATGTCACTATTAAGCTTGCTAATAGAGATACTATATCACCAATTGGGATTGTTAGAGATGTTGAAGTCTTGTGTGGGAGAATAAAATACCCTACTGATTTTCTAGTTCTTAGTTCTCCACAAGATGACTTTTGTCCCATTATTTTTGGTAGACCTTTCTTGAACACTGTTAAAGCCAAAATAGATTGTGAAAAAGAATCTATTACTGTAAGTTTTGGGGATGTGTCTCATGATTTTAATTTGTCTAAATTTCGTAGACAACCCCATGATAAAGAATTGCCTAATAAAGATGAAATTATTGGTCTTGCTTCTATTACTGTGCCTCCTATTGATCCTTTAGAACAATATTTGCAAGACCATGAAAATGATATGTTCATGAATGAAAGGAAGGAATTAGATGAAATATTCTGTAACCAAATGCCTGTTTTGAAACACAACTTGCCTATTGAGATTCTTGGGGATCCTCCTCCACCCAAGGGTGATCCCGTGTTTGAGCTTAAACAATTACCTGATACTCTGAAATATGCTTATCTTGATGAAAAGAAAATATATCCTGTTATTATTAGTGCTTACCTTTCAGAGCATGAAGAAAATAAATTATTGAAAACTCTGAAGAAACACCATGCCGCTATTGGATATACTCTTGATGATCTTAAGGGCATTAGCCCCACTCTATGTCAGCACAAAATTAATATGGAGCCTGATTCACCAACGATGATTAAATCCTAAGATGAAAGAAGTGGTAAGAAATGAAATACTAAAGCTTCTGGAGGCAGGTATAATTTATCCTATTGCTGATAGTTGATGGGTAAGTCATGTTCATTGTGTCCCTAAGAAGGTAGGTATTACTGTTGTTCCTAATGATAAGAATGAATTGATTCTACAAAAAATTGTCACGAGTTATAGAATGGTAATTGATTTTAGAAAATTAAACAAAGCTCCTAGGAAAGATCATTACCCTGTAACTTTTATTGATCAAATGCTAGAAAGACTATCAAAACATACACACTTTTGCTTTCTAGATGGTTATTCTGGTTTTTCTCAAATACCTGTGTCAAAAGAGGATCAAGAAAAAACTACTTTTACTTGCCCTTCCGGTACCTTTGCTTATAGACGTATGCCTTTTGGTTTATGCAATGCTCCTGCTACCTTTCGAAGATGTATGACTGCTATATTCTCTGACTTTGTGAAAAGATTGTTGAGGTTTTAATGGATGATTTCTCCATTTATGGAACTTATTTTGATGATTGCTTAAGCAACCTTGATCAAGTTTTGCAGAGATGTGAAGATACTAATCTTGTCTTGAATTGGGAGAAGTGCCACTTTATGGTTAATGAAGGTATTATCTTGGGGCATAAAATTTCTGAAAGAGGTATTGAAGTTGATAAAGCTAAAGTAGATGCTATTGAAAAGAGGCCGTGTCCTAAAGATATCAAAGGTATAAGAAGTTTCCTTGGTCATGCTGGTTTCTATAGGAGGTTTATTAAAGACTTCTCTAAAATTTCTAGGCCTCTCACTAATCTATTGCAAAAAGATGTTCCATTTATTTTTGATGATGATTGTGTAGAAGCATTTGAAATTCTTAAGAAAGCCTTGATTTCTGCACCTATTGTTCAACCACCTGATTGGAACCTACCCTTTGAAATTATGTGTGATGCTAGTGATTACGCTGTTGGTACTGTTCTAGGATAAAGAGTTGATAAGAAATTAAATGTTATCCATTATGCTAGTAAATCTCTAGACAGTGCTCAAAGAAATTATGCTACTACTGAAAAAGAATTTCTAGCAGTTGTATTTGCTTGTGATAAGTTCAGATCTTATATTGTTGATTCCAAAGTAACTATTCACACCGATCATGCTGCTATTAAATACCTTATGGAAAAGAAAGATGCTAAACCTAGACTTATTAGATGGGTTCTCTTGCTGCAAGAATTTGATTTGCATATTATTGATAGAAAGGGAGCTGAGAACCCCGTAGCAGACAACTTGTCTAGGTTAGAAAATATTCTTGATAATAGCTTTCCTGATGAACAATTAGCTGTCATAAAGGCTTCCCGTAGTGCTCCATGGTATGCTGATTATGCTAATTACATTGTTGCTAAATTTATACCACCTAGCTTCACATACCAGCAAAAGAAAAAGTTTTTCTATGATTTAAGACATTACTTTTGGGATGACCCACACCTTTATAAAGAAGGAGTAGATGGTGTTATTAGACCTTGTGTACCTGAGCATGAATAGTAACAAATCCTACGCAAGTGTCACTCCGAGGCCTATGGAGGACACCATGCTGGAGATAGAACTGCACACAAGGTATTACAATCTGGTTTTTATTGGCCTAATCTCTTCAAAGATGCTTGTAAGTATGTCATGTCTTGTGATGAATGTCAAAGGATTGGTAATATTAGTAGACGTCAGGAAATGCCTATGAATTATTCACTTTTTATTGAACCATTTGATGTTTGGGGATTTGATTATATGGGACCTTTTCCTTCCTCTAATGGGTATACACATATTTTGGTTGTTGTTGATTATGTTACTAAGTGGGTAGAAGCTATTCCAACTAGTAGTGCTGATCATAACACTTCCATTAAAATGCTTGAAGAAGTTATTTTCCCGAGGTTTGGGTTCCCTAGATATTTAATGACTGATGGTGGTTCACACTTTATTCATGGTGCTTTTCGTAAATTGCTTGCTAAATATGACGCCAACCATAGAATTGCATCTCCTTATCATCCTTAGTCTAGTGGTCAAGTAGAATTGAGTAACCGAGAAATAAAGTTGATCTTGCAAAAGACTATTAATAGATCTAGAAAGAATTGGTCTAAGAAACTTGATGATGCATTATGGGCTTATAAAACTGCTTATAAAAATCCTATGGGTATGTCTCCATATAAAATGTTTATGGAAAAGCATGTCACTTACCTCTTGAACTAGAACATAAAGCTTATTGGGCAATTAAAGAGCTCAACTATGATTTCAAACTTGCCGGTGAGAAGAGGTTATTTGACATTAGCTCACTTTATGAATGGAGAACCCAAGCCTATGAGAATGCTAAGTTGTTTAAAGAAAAAGTTAAAAGATGCCATGCCAAAAGGATAAAAAAGCGTGAATTTAATGTAGGTGACCTTGTCTTGCTATACAACTCTCATTTAAGATTTTTTGCAGGAAAACTTCTCTCTAAATGGGAAGGCCCTTATGTTATTGAGGAGGTCTATCATTCCGGTGCCATCAAAATCAACAACACCGAAGGCACTAACCCGAAGGTGGTAAACGGGCAAAGAATCAAACATTATATCTCAGGTACTCCCATAAATGTTGAAACCAATATTATTAATACCATAACACCGGAGGAGAACATAAGGGAGACCTACCAGAATGTTTCAGACTCCTAAAAGGAATAGGTACGTGGTACGGTAAGTAAACCAACTCCAAAACTTTTCCAATGTCAATTTTACTCTGTTTTGGAATATTTAAAAAATTAGGAAAATAAAAAGTAGTCTGAAAAGTGCACGGGGAGGCGACAAGCCCTGGGGGTGCGCCTTCCTGGCTTGTGGCCACCTCGTGTGCCCTCCGGACTCCGTTTTCTTGTAGTATACTCCTTATGGTCAGTAAAAATTCATTATATAATCTCCCGAAGGTTTTGACCACCGTACCATGGGAAAATTCTCTGCTCTTGTTTCGTGCTGTTTTCCTGGCAGATCTGAAAATATGTTGTCTCAAGATTCGGAGGGACAGAGCTATGTCGCTGATTTCATTGCCAACCCAAAGGTTTATGGGGAGGTGGAGCATTATGGCTGGACTACGGAGGAGGAAGAAGACTCCGACATGGAGAGAACAAGGGATGATAGTTCTAGCGAAGATGAAGATCCACTACCTCAACCTGGCGATATGCATGTGGAATTCAAGAAGTCAAGCCTTCCTAAGGTCCAATCTATCCCACCATGTTTTTTGCATGACAACAAGGCGGCCTTATGCAAAAAGATAATGAGACTTGAGCTCGAGAATGAGGATTTGAGGGAGGAAAATTTTAGCCTCAGACGCAAGCTGGAGAAGAAGAATGCAACAACTCCATCATCACCACTTCCGAAGAAAGAGACATAAATACATGGGTATGGGCACTCCCCTTGGCAACTGCCAAGCTTGGGGGAGGTGCCCCGGTATCGTATCATCATCACCTCTTTATCTTTATCATTTTTCTTAGTTCGATCCTTTTGGTTATATCTCGGTTTAGTAGAATAAAGTTTTAGTATGATCTAGCTTTGAGTTTTGCTTTGAGTTCCCTCTATGTAATCGAGTCCGAGAGTTATATAACAAAGATTAGTTTTGAGTTGAGGGCTTTGTTTTCTTGTTATGATCTTGAGAAAAAGAAATAGAGAATAAAAAGAAATAAAAAGATTATATAATGATCCTATGGGAAGTGACGACTTCACATATAAAGAAGTATGTCGCATGAAATTTGTTGGGAGTTGACAAACATAGTATTGGTCATTGTTGCAATTAATAGGAAGTAATAAAGAAAGAGAGGTCTCACATATAAATATGCTACTTGGACATCTTTTGTGATTGTGAGCGCTCATTAAAATATTATATGCTAAAAGGTTGATGTTGGATAAGGAAGACAACGTAATGGGTTATGTTTTTTATATCCGAATAGAAGTTATATTGTCATGGATCCTCTAACATGTTGAGCTTGCCTCTCACCCCATGCTAGCCAAATCTTTAGCACCAAGTAGAGATATTACTTTGGCATCCAAACATCCCCCAACCCAGTTTTGCCATGAGAGTCCACCATACCTACCTATGGATTGAGTAAGATCCTTCAAGTAAGTTGTCATCGGTGCAAGAAATAAAAATTGCTCTCTAAATATGTATGATCTATTAGTGTGAGGAAAATAGGCTTTATACGAACTTGTGATATGGAAGAAATGAAAGTGACAGACTGCATAATAAAGTTCTTTATCACAAGCGGCAATATAAAGTGATGTTCTTTCGCATTAAAATTTTGTGCATCTAACCATAAAAGCGCATGACAACCTCTGCTTCCCTCTGCGAAGGGCCTATCTTTTACTTTTACCTTCTACCCTTAATGCAAGAGTCGTCACCTATTCCTTTTTACACTTTTTCTTTTTGGCAAGCACTATATGTTGGGGGGAGATCCAGATATATATATACCCCCCCCCCCCCCCCCCCCCCCCCCCCCCCCCCCCCCCCCCCCCCCCCCCCCCCCCCCCCCCCCCCCCCCCCCCCCCATATCCACTCGGATGTAGATATTCATATGCTATTATTGTTGACATTACCCTTGAGGTAAAAGGTTGGGAGGCGAAACCATAAGCCCCTATCTTTCTCTGTGTCCGATTGAAACTTTGATCTCATAAGTATCGCATGAGTGTTAGCAATTATGAAAGACTAAATGATAGTTGAGTATGTGAACTTGCTGAAAAGCTCTTATATTGACTCTTTCCTACGTTATGATAAATTGTAATTGCTTCAATGACTGAGATCATAGTTTGTTAGTTTCCAATAAAGTTCTTGTTTCATACTTTACCTTGTGAATGAATTGTTACTTTAGCATAAGAAATTATATGACAAAATATGTTGCTGTTCTAAAGATGATCATGATGCCTTCATGTCCGTATTTTATTTTATCGACACCTCTATCTCTAAACATGTGGGCATGATTATCGATTTCGGCTTCCGCTTGAGGACAAGTGAGGTCTAAGCTTGGGGGACTTGATACGTCCATTTTGCATCATGCTTTTAATTGATATTTATTGCATTATGGGTTGTTATTACACATTATGGTACAATACGTATGCCTTTTCTCTCTTATTTTACAAGGTTTACATGAAGAGTGAGAATGCCGGCAGCTGGAATTCTGGATCGGAAAGGAGCAAATCTGAGAGACCTATTTTGCACAACTCCAAAAGTCTTGAAAATTTATGAAGAATTATTTTGGAATATATAAAAAATATTGGGCGAAGAAAATGCCAGAGGGGACCCACCAGGAAGCCACAAGCCTGGGGGGCGCGCCCTACCCCCTGGGCGCGCCACTAGGGCTTGTGGGCCCCCTGGCAGGTCTCTGGTGCCCATCTTCTGCTATATGGAGGGTTTTGACTTGGAAAAAAAATCAAAGGAGAGCTTTCAGGACGAAGCGCCGCCGTCTCGAGGCGGAACTTGGGCAGAACCAATCTAGGGCTCCAGCGGAGCTATTCTGCCAGGGAAACTTCTCTCCCGGAGGGGGAAATCAAAGCCATCGTCATCACCAACGATCCTCTCATCGAGAGGGGGTCAATCTCCATCAACATCTTCACCAGCACCATCTCCTCTCAAACCCTAGTTCATCTCTTGTATCCGATCTTTGTCTCAAAACCTTAGATTGGTACCTCTGGGTTGCTAATAGTGTTGATTACTCCTTGTAGTTGATGCTAGTTGGTTTATTCGGTGGAAGATCATATGTTCAGATCCTTAATGATATTTATTACTCCTCTGATTATGAATATTTATTACACAAGGGGAGCCAAAGAATATTTGCAAGTATTAGCAGATGAATTGTCAATTCAACCACACCTGGAAATTAATTATCTGCAGCAATATGATTAGTAGCAAAGTAATATGATGGTTTTGATAGTAGTAGTAATAGTAGCGGTAACGGTAGCAGTGATAGCAATAATTTTGTAGCAGTTGTAACAGTAACAATAGTAGTAGTAACTTAGCAGGAACAATATATGGAAGATTCGTAGGCATTGGATCGGTGAATTCATTGGATGATATTCATCATATAACAGTCATAACCTAGGGCGATACAAAACTAGCTCCAGTTCATAAATATAGTGTAGGCATGTATTCCGTAAATAGTCATACGTGCTTATGGAAAGAACTTGCATGACATCTTTTGTCCTACCCTCCCGTGGCTGCGGGGTCCATATGGAAACTAAGGGATATTAAGGCCTACTTTTAATAGAGAACCGGAACAAAGCATTAGCACATAGTGAATACATGAACTCCTCAAACTATGGTCATCACCGGAAAGTATCCCGAATACTGTCACTCCGGGGTTTACGGATCATAACACGTAATAGGTGACTATAACTTGCAAGATCGGATCTAGAACATAGATATAATGGTGATAATATAAACGGTTCAGATCTGAAATCATGGCACATGTGCCCAAAGTGACAAGCATTAAGCATGGCAAAGTCATATCAACATCAATCTCAGAACATAATGGATACTAGGGATCAAGCCCTAACAAAACTAGATTACATGATGAATCTAATCCAACTCCCTCACCGACCAGCGAGCCTACGAAGGAATTACACACTCCCGGTGTGGAGCATCATGGAATTGGCCGTGGAGAAGGGTTGGTGATGACGAAGATCGAAGATCCCCCTCTTCGGAGCCCCAAACGGACTCCAGATCTGGCCTGCCGATGAAGAACAGGAGGTGGCGGCGGCTCCGTCTCGTGAAACGCGATAATTCTTTCTCCCTAATTTTTCCCTCAAAAAATAGGATTTTATAGCGTCGGAGATAGAGTCAGCGGGCCACCAGGTGGGCACAACCCACCTGGGCACGCCAGGAGGGGGGGCGCGCCCTGGTGGGTTGTGCCCCCAGGGACCCCCTCCGGTGGTTCTTGGCTCCAGTATTTTTCTTTTATTGTATAAAAATTCTCCAAAAAGTTTCATTCCATTCTGAGAACTTTTATTGAAAACAGCGTAAGTCCGGGTTAGTTTCATTCAAATCATGCAAATTAGAGTCCAAAACAAGAGTAAAAGCGTAAGGAAAAGTGGATACGATGGAGACGTATCATGATGTCGCTCTGTCGAACGCAGTCACCACTGCCATGATTGACATGAGGACGATTTCGATGCTCTGGGTCACGGCTAGAGCTAAGAGTTGGCATGAACGTGTCCTAGGGGGTTCTTGTTAATCTGGGTAAGTTTTAGCTAGGATGGATCAAGCCCACTTCACTGACATGGTGCAAGTACCATTCTGACAAGAAATGAAAAGTAGTTTCTGGGATCAAACGGTCAATCTTAGGGCTGTAAAGAACATAGTAAGTGCTATAAGGGGTATAGAGAACAAAAAATAATTCAGCCCAAAACTCTATGTTTAAATATACAAAATATTTTTTTGTTAACTTTCTGGAAGAAAGTTTGAGGAATTTTCGAAGTTAAAAATTGTACTGAGGTACCCCATGTTTTTGTACATTCGACACGTACATGATCATGATATACTTCCATAATTTTATCTGCAGAAAATAAGTTGTTCTAAAAGGTGCTCCTTCACAAAGGGGTTGAAAAGGGGATTTCTTTTAAATATAAAAATAATTAGTTTCTCAAAATACTTGGGGCTGAAGTTGACCGATGTGAAAGAGCATAGGTAGAAGAAGATTTGTCTTAGCCGGGCGCTTGCTCATTTGGCCCCTTGAAAATGGTGTTAGCATTTTCTAGAATAAAATCCAGAGAAGGAAACCCAAAGTAAAGAAATTAATGAAAATCCAAGGAAAGCCAAGAGGTCAAATTTACAAATTTTGGTCTGTGACATACCTACACCCCTTGAATCTCGTCCTCGACATTCGAGTTAGTCTGAGAATAGGTATGCATAGTTTGACCGGAGAGAATCTTCTCTTTCCCTTTGTGGCCTCCTCCTCGGTATGACGATCCCATAGAACCTTAAAAAACCAGGTTACCTTATGGACATGAAGTGGTTTTCTTCTTTGTCATATCCATGTAGTACGAACAGTAATTCGCTTGTGCTGTCTTACTGCCTCCCGGCCATCCATTTGTTATGGTCATGTTGTATGGTATTTGTTTGTCATGACATGATGATGAAGCACATGTTTGTGTTTGTTCTATGGTGAAGCTAATTAAGTACCGTCAAGACATGATGTCCCATTTGTAGTAGTGCTATCATACATGTGGGTTAATATGCTGTCGTGTACGCTAATTAATTAGGTAGCCTTAAGTACTTTTAATGGTATATGCGTCTGTGATGAAATTTTTGGTGTGCATGCTTGATTATTGTATTAATATATCATGCCACTCTTGAGTGTGAATTACATATTGTTATATGGCAAGGAAATTGCTCATGTCTTGCACAAATGATCGTAATGCACAATGTTAGAAATTAAAGAAGCAAATAAATGCATAAATGATCTTAATCCTCATGGAATAAACATGTTGTTCATCCAAAACTATTAGAACTAATAGAAAATAATTTCATAATAGTTGGCAAAGTAATGTATAAACAAAATAAAAAAGTATCAACTCACTTGGAATTGTGGTTTACAAGCTATGCCCACATGAAGGTTCAAATTAAAATTTTAAATGCTCACAATTTTAAAGGTTGACAAGGAAACATACTTATACTACAGGATTGACAATAGCAATTTGAGAATGTAGCAAAAATAATCACTGGATTGGGTTAAAGGATCTTAAGTTATAGCCAAAACAAATTTGGCTTGAATATGTCCAAAACTCTACTATGACAGAGAAAGCCCAAGATCACGGGTTTGAACTACACAACATCAATTTTTTTGTTCCACTCACTAACTCGTCCAACATTTTTGTGACAATGAACACTGTCACCAAATATTCACATATCTTGTATTGAACCTGCGTCACCTAAAATCAAACCAAACCATCAACGAAAATTCCAGTGGGTGCTGCTGGTGGTGCGGGGGGCCCCCCCCCCCCCCCGGGGGGGTGCCTTGGTAGCCATCGGCTAGTGACAATCACCCTCGCCAAAGATGTTCTTCGGTAATGTTTATGACTTCGTCATGGTATCTTTTTTGATACGGCTGAGCTATGTTTCCACTAAGACCATCTCTGTCAGCTCTGACTAGTTCGAGCATAACTTTTTCCCCAATACTTCCAAGCCCCTATCATTTGCTTCAGCACTAGTCTCAATAGAGGTCTGATACTCCAGAGCTAAATCTCCCTAGAACCTCATAGATGGGTGTTGGGAAATGTTGCATGGAAAATAAAAAAATCTATGCACACGCAAGATCTATCCATGGAAATGCATAGCTACGAGAGGGGAGAGTATGTCTACGTACCCTCGTAGACCGTTTAGCGAAAGCGTTTATCAACGCGGTTGATGTAGTCGAACACCTTCACGATCCAACCAATCAAGTACCAAACATATGACACCTCCGCATTTAGCACATGTTTATCTCGATGACGTCCTCACCTTCTTGATCCAGCAAGACGGGCGAAGTAGTAGATGAGTTCCGGCAGCACGACGGCATGGTGACGGTGGTGATGCAACTATCTCGCAGCTCCTATTTTGAGTTACAAATATGAGCAACCGAACCAGTATAAAATACCCAGGCGCTACTACGAGCATTAGTAAGGAACACATCAATAACATGTATATCAAATATACCTTTTTTCACTTTGCCATCCTTCTTATCCGCCAAGTATTTGGGGCAGTTCCGCTTCCAGTGACCATTCCCTTTGCAGTAGAACCACTCAGTTTCAGGCTTAGGTCTAGCTTTGGGCTTCTTCATGGGAGCGGAAACTTGTTTGCCATTCTTTTTGAAGTTCCCTTTCTTTCCCTTGCCCTTTTTCTTGAAACTAGTGGTCTTGTTAACCATCAACACTTGATGCTCCTTCTTGATTTCTACCTCCGTGGCCTTAAGCATTGCGAAGAGCTCGGGAATCATTTTTGTCATCCCTTGCATATTATAGTTCATCACGAAGCCTTTGTAGCTTGGTGGCAGTGATTGAAGAACTCTGTCAATAACACTCTCAATTGGAAGATCAATTCCCAGCTAAGTCAAGTGGTTATGATACCCAGACATTTTGAGTATGTGTTCACTGACAGAACTGTTCTCCTCCATCTTACAACTATAGAACTTGTTGGAGACTTCATATCTCTCAACCCGGGCATTAGCTTGAAATATCAACTTCAGCTCTTGGAACATCTTATATGCTCCGTGGCGTTCAAAATGTCTTTAAAGTCTCGGATCTAGGCCGTAAAGCATGGCACACTAAACTATTGAGTAGTCATCAGACCGCATTTGCCAGGTGTTCACAACGTCTAGATTAGTGGGAGCGGGTCTATCACTTAGCGGTGCATCAAGGACATGATTTTTTTGTGCAGCAATGAGGATAATCGTCAAGTTACGAACCCAGTCCGTTTAGTTGCTACCATCATCTTTCAACTTAGCTTTCTCTAAGAACACATTAAAATTCAAGGGAACGGTAGCACGGGCCATTGATCTACAACATAGATATGCAAAAACTATTAAGACTAAGTTCATGATAAATTTAGTTCAATTAATCGAATTACTAATGAACTCCCACTTAAATTAACATCCCTCAAGTCATCTAAGTGTTACATGATCCAAATCAACTAACCCATGTCCGATCATCACGTGAGATGGGATAGTCATCAATGGTGAGCATCTCTATGTTGATCATATCTACTATACGATTCACGTTCGACCTTTCGGTCTCCAGTGTTCCGAGACCATGTCTGTACATGCTAGGCTCGTCAAGTTTAACCCAAGTATTCTGCTTGTGCAAAACTGTCTTACACCCGTTGTATGTGAATGTAGAGTCTATCACACCCGATCATCACGAGGTGCTTCGAAACGATGAACTTTAGCAACGGTGCATACTCGGGGAGAACATTTTTTATCTTGAAATTTAGTGAAGGGATCATCTTATAATGCTACCGTCGTTCTAAGAAAAATAAGATGCATAAAGGATAAACATCACATGCAATCAAAATATGTGACATGATATGGCCATCATCATCTCGTGCTTTTGATCTCCATCTCCAAGGCATCGTCATGATCTCCATCGTCACCGGCTCGAATGACGATGACGTGTACCTAGGGTAGGGTCATAGGCATGACCGAGATGCCCTACCCAAGGACACTGCTCTAGAGTTAAGGACATTCAAAGTACAATTGAGGATACCAGCTAAGATCACCTCAGAGTGCAATCCACTCGACCAGCTATCCCACTCGGACACCCCAATTCCACTCGACAAATTTAGAGTCACTCGACCATACGAAGAATCACTCGGAGTACAGAAGATCTAAAGCCACCCAGGATGGCAATGGGCGGGCGTTCACTCCGCGGTCTTAAAGGCCATTAATAGTCATTTATAGCGGGCGTTACCAGTAACGTCCCTATCTTAACTTACATTGAACCCTATGTAACCGAGGGCTAGAGGGGCCTGGCGCACTCTATATAAGCCACCCTCCTCCTCTGGCACAAGGGTTCGCACCCCCTGTAACTCTCACGCATAATCCAGTCGACCAAGCCTCTGGGCACCGAGACGTAGGGCTGTTACTTCCTCCGAGAAGGGCCTGAACTCGTACATCTTGCGTGCATAACCTCACCGTAGCTATGATCCTGCCTCCTCCTACATACCCCCTATTCTTACTGTCAGACTTACTCCCACGACAGTTGGCGCCCATCGTGGGGCTGGTGTCTTAGCGACTTCCGGTGAGGTTGCAGTTTTTCCGATCTCCATCAACATGGTTTCTGCCAGTGATTTGGCTGAGGGCCGCGAGATCCATCTCGGCGTGCTCGTTTTCATCACCGATGACTCCGCCTGGCTCCAGGAGGCCCCCCTCAACGTCGAGATGCTCCCCGTCCGCGAGGCGATGCACTTTCGCGCATGTGCTTGCGGCGTCCTTCTGCGGCAGCCGTCGACCTAGTATTGGTCGGCTCCCATGACATCCTCGCTCCCCGTTGTTCGCCGTCGCAAGCGATCTGGTCGATCACAGCTTCAGCGGTGGGTGAAGCATGCGGTGGCCCGCCAGTCGGCCACCCCACAAATCGCGGCAATTGAGCCCGATGAATCTCCCTACGGACTATTCGACCTATCGACTGGTTCCTCCAAGACTCTGTCCAAGTGCGGAAGCAGTGACCCTGCGGCGGAAGTCTTGATGGTCGATACGCCGCGTAGCCCGCCTGGTTTCCGTCGCGGTGGCGGTGGCGGCTCGTCGCATGGTCACAAAGAATATCGTCCTGAGGCCCTCACTTCGGAGCAGAGGGATGAGCTACATCGTCGCAATATGGAGGCCCTGCACACCCCCATCATTGGGGAGACCTTCGAGGCTCGGGCCTTGGAAGCTGCGCGTCTAGCCACCTTGGCTGAGCGCGCGCGACTGGAAAATCTCCAACATTCACTCGACAAACGAGCTCGCCGTCAGATCCCCGAATCCAATCGATGTCATCGACAATTGTTTCCGCCTGAACCTCAGGTATATCACACACCGATCTAGAATCTTGTAGCTGCAACTCGTATAGCAGAGTCGATTCAGCCATCCCGTTCAGAGGCTGGTAGAGGTTTGCTGCAGATCCGAGTGCTGCTCCGGGCAGCGGGTGAACAAAACTCTGCCGTTTCTCTGTCGCGCAACAGGATCCATAGCAAATCTGTGGTTGCGGACACAGTTCAGTCGGCTCATAGTCCAAGATCGCCTCCACGGCATGAGGATCGTGGACACCGCCAGGATCAGCACCTGGACCGGGGCCATGGGCTGTATGATCATCGATTCGGCCGTGATGACCGCCGTCGAGTGCCTTCGCCTCCTCCGAGGGGCGGATTGTACACGCCCCGGCGTTATGATGACAGGCGCCCGTATGGTGATGAGCGGAGGGCTCCAGTCGACCCAAGGGAGCCCGGGTTTGATGCAAGATCAGTTCTTGTTCAAGGTCTGGTCGACAGGGGCCGGGCACACAGAGAGGGACAAGACAGATATCGTCCGATTGGAGGTAGAGTGCATGTTTCTGGGCCGGAATGTTTCAGTCGAGCCATCAGGGCTGCTGAGATCCCTCCCAACTTCAGGTTGGCGATGGGAGTGAGTAAGTTCACCGGTGAGTCGAAGCCTGACACCTGGCTAGAAGATTACCGAGTGGCAGTGCAGATCGGCGGCGGCAACGATGATGTGGCCATGAAACACCTCCCTTTGATGCTTGAAGGATCGGCCAGAGCATGGTTGAATCAGCTAGCCCCTGGTAGCATTTACAGTTGGGAAGAGTTAGCCCGAGTGTTTGTCAAAACATTTGAGGGCACTTGCAAGCGTCCTGCCGGGTTGGCTGAGTTATAGCACTGTGTTCAGAAATAGAATGAGACTTTGAGAGATTTCATTCAGAGGTGGACTACCCTGCATCATACAGTTGAAAATGTGTCGGAGCACCAGGCAGTTTGCGCCTTCAAAGAAGGTGTTCAGTACAGAGAGCTCAACCTGAAATTCGGTCGGACAGGAGACATGTCCCTGACTCGAATGATGGAGATAGCCACTCGGTATGCTAACGGTGAAGAGGAGGACCGACTCCGTAGTGGCAAGAACAAACCAGTCGCCCAAGACACCGGAGGAGGAAATTCCAGTCGGAAGTAGAAACGTAAGGCCGAGGTTGCAGGTCCTGCTGAAGCAGCGATTTTGAATCAAGGGAAGTTCAAGGGAAAACCCAAAGGGCCATGGACCCCCAAAAAAGTGAAAGATCAAGTGGGAAACGATGTTCTCGATTTACCATGTCACATACATACCAAAAAAGATGAAGAGGGTAACTTGATTCTGCCCAAGCATACCACTCGACAGTGTCGAATTCTGATTCAGAGTTTCCGAGAGGGTCAGCCCAGTGAAAAAGAGAAGGAATCTGATAAGGAGGAAGACAAAGAGGAAGTTGGTGGTTACCCCAATGTTAATGCCACTTTAGTGATTTTTGCTGACATTGAGAGCAAAAGTCGACTGAAGGTTATCAATCGTGAAGTGAATATGGTTGCTCCGGCAACTACGGCATATTTAAAGTGGTCGCAGACTCCCATTACATTCGACCAGTCCGATCACCCAGTGCACGTTGCTACCCCTGGGCGGCAAGCGCTGGTGGTCGACCCAGTCATTGGGGGCACCCGACTGACCAAGGTTCTGATGGATGGTGGTAGTGGCCTGAACATTCTGTATGCTGAGACCCTTCGAGGGATGGGCATTCCGATGTCCAAGCTCAGCGAGAGCAACATGAGATTCCACGGAGTCATCCCAGGAAAGAAAGCCAATTCACTCGGTCAGATCACTCTTGATGTGGTTTTCGGTGATTCAAAGAATTACCGTAAGGAAAAGTTAACGTTCGAGGTGGTGGATTTCCACGGTGCTTATCATGCAATTCTGGGTCAGCCTACATATGCTCGTTTCATGGCTCGACCATGTTACGTATACCTCAAGCTGAAGATGCCTGGCCCAAGAGGTGTGATCACAGTCACAGGGAATCGGCAAAGGGCAGAAGAGTGCCTCCAGAAGGGCTCAAAGATTGCTGATGAGCAAATGGCAGTAGTAGAAATGGAAGAATACAAAAAGAACATAGATCCGAGTGATTTGTTGTGAGCAAAGAAGCCCGCTTCAGAGTCCGCATTTCAGTCGGCTGGTGCAACAAAGCCTGTCCATATCCATCCGACTGATCCCGATGCTGCTCCGACTCACATCTCAACAACACTCGACAGCAAATAGGAAGAAGCGCTCATCCAGTCCCTCCGTGAGAACTGGGACATCTTCACATGGAAGCCATCTGACATGCCGGGTGTGCCCAGGGGACTGGCTGAGCACCGTTTGCGCGTCGACCCAAAGGCAAAACCCATCAAAGAGCATCTCCGTCGGTCCGCCATGGAGAAGAGGAAGGCAATTGGTGAAGAGGTGGCTCGGCTCCTTGCAGCTAAGTTCATCCGAGAAGTATTCCACTCCGAGTGGCTCGCCAATGTTGTCATGGTCCCCAAGAAAGATGATTCACTTCGCATGTGTATAGACTTCAAGCATATCAATCGGGCCTGCCCGAAAGATCACTTCCCTCTCCCCCGCATCGACCAGATCGTCGACTCAACTGCGTTGTGTGAGCATTTGTCCTTTTTGGATGCATATTCCAGGTACCATCAGATCCGACTGTATGGACCCACCGAAATAAAAACGGCCTTCATCACCCTATTCGGGTATTTTTGCTACGTTACTATGCCTTTTGGCCTCAAAAATGCTGGCGCCATGTTCATGCGCATGATTCAGAAGTGCATGCTCACTCAGATCAGTCAGAACGTGGAAGCATACATGGATGACATCGTGGTCAAGTCACGCAAGGGTTCCGACCTGTTGACTGACCTCGCTGAAACCTTCGCCAACTTAAGAAGATATGATATCAAGCTCAACCCGTCAAAGTGCACATTCGGAGTTCCGGGCGAAAAGCTACTTGGTTTCCTCGTTTTCGAACGAGGGATCGACGCAAACCCAGAAAAGGTTGGGGCGATTCTCCGAATGAAAAGCCCCGTGCGTGTGCACGACGTTCAGAAGCTTACTGGTTGTTTGGCTGCGTTGAGCCGATTCATTTCTCGTCTCGGTGAAAAGGCATTACCTCTTTACTGACTGATGAAGAAGTCTGACAAGTTCGAGTGGACTCCTGAAGCCGAAGCAGCGTTTGTAGAGCTCAAAGCCCTGCTTTCCACCCAG
The DNA here is from genome assembly GCA_036873465.1 of Thinopyrum obtusiflorum. Lineage (NCBI taxonomy): Eukaryota > Viridiplantae > Streptophyta > Magnoliopsida > Poales > Poaceae > Thinopyrum > Thinopyrum obtusiflorum. The sequence continues at coordinate 8,520 of JAAAWM010011983.1, read as the reverse complement.
CCGGTGCTTGCTGCCCCAGTCAGCAAAGAGCCTCTACTGCTATATATTGCAGCCACTGGACAGGTTGTCAGCACAGTGCTCACAGTCAAGCGAGAAGAAGAAGGCAAAACCTACAAAGTTCAACGCCCAGTGTACTATATTTCTGAAGTCTTGACTCCGTCAAAGCAAAGATATCCGCATTATCAGAAGCTTGTTTATGGGATTTACATGACCCCGAAGAAAGTTGCACATTACTTTGCAGACCACTCGGTTTCAGTCGTTAGCGACACTCCTTTGTCAGAAATTCTGAACAACCGGGACGCAACTGGTCGAGTGGAAAAGTGGGCGATTGAACTCCTTCCTTTGGATATCAATTTCAAGGCAAAGAAAGCAATCAAGTCTCAAGCAATAGCTGATTTCCTCGCCGAGTGGATTGAGCAACAGCAGCCGACTCAGATTCACTCGGAACATTGGACTATGTTCTTTGATGGGTCCAAAATGTTGAACGGCTCTGGTGCTGGAGTGGTCCTGGTATCCTCGAGAGGCGACAAGCTCAGTTATGTTCTCTAGATTCACTTTGATTCTTCCAACAATGAAGTTGAATATGAGGCACTTCTGTATGGGTTGCGTATGGCCATCTTACTCGGTGTCCGACGCCTGATGGTTTACGGCGACTCAGATTTAGTGGTCAATCAAGTGATGAAGGAGTGGGATATCAGAAGCCCAGCTATGATTGGTTATTGCAATGCAGTAAGAAAGTTGGAGAAGAAGTTTGAAGGGTTAGAGCCCCCCCCCCCCCCCCCCCCCCCCCCCCCCCCCCCCCCCCCCCCCCCCCCCCCCCCCCCCCCCCCCCCCCCCCCCCCCCCCCCCCCCCCCCCCCCCCCCCCCCCCCCCCCCCCCCCCCCCCCCCCCCCCCCCCCCCCCCCCCCCCCCCCCCCCCCCCCCCCCCCCCCCCCCCCCCCCCCCCCCCCCCCCCCCCCCCCCCCCCCCCCCCCCCCCCCCCCCCCCCCCCCCCCCCCCCCCCCCCCCCCCCCCCCCCCCCCCCCCCCCCCCCCCCCCCCCCCCCCCCCCCCCCCCCCCCCCCCCCCCCCCCCCCCCCCCCCCCCCCCCCCCCCCCCCCCCCCCCCCCCCCCCCCCCCCCCCCCCCCCCCCCCCCCCCCCCCCCCCCCCCCCCCCCCCCCCCCCCCCCCCCCCCCCCCCCCCCCCCCCCCCCCCCCCCCCCCCCCCCCCCCCCCCCCCCCCCCCCCCCCCCCCCCCCCCCCCCCCCCCCCCCCCCCCCCCCCCCCCCCCCCCCCCCCCCCCCCCCCCCCCCCCCCCCCCCCCCCCCCCCCCCCCCCCCCCCCCCCCCCCCCCCCCCCCCCCCCCCCCCCCCCCCCCCCCCCCCCCCCCCCCCCCCCCCCCCCCCCCCCCCCCCCCCCCCCCCCCCCCCCCCCCCCCCCCCCCCCCCCCCCCCCCCCCCCCCCCCCCCCCCCCCCCCCCCCCCCCCCCCCCCCCCCCCCCCCCCCCCCCCCCCCCCCCCCCCCCCCCCCCCCCCCCCCCCCCCCCCCCCCCCCCCCCCCCCCCCCCCCCCCCCCCCCCCCCCCCCCCCCCCCCCCCCCCCCCCCCCCCCCCCCCCCCCCCCCCCCCCCCCCCCCCCCCCCCCCCCCCCCCCCCCCCCCCCCCCCCCCCCCCCCCCCCCCCCCCCCCCCCCCCCCCCCCCCCCCCCCCCCCCCCCCCCCCCCCCCCCCCCCCCCCCCCCCCCCCCCCCCCCCCCCCCCCCCCCCCCCCCCCCCCCCCCCCCCCCCCCCCCCCCCCCCCCCCCCCCCCCCCCCCCCCCCCCCCCCCCCCCCCCCCCCCCCCCCCCCCCCCCCCCCCCCCCCCCCCCCCCCCCCCCCCCCCCCCCCCCCCCCCCCCCCCCCCCCCCCCCCCCCCCCCCCCCCCCCCCCCCCCCCCCCCCCCCCCCCCCCCCCCCCCCCCCCCCCCCCCCCCCCCCCCCCCCCCCCCCCCCCCCCCCCCCCCCCCCCCCCCCCCCCCCCCCCCCCCCCCCCCCCCCCCCCCCCCCCCCCCCCCCCCCCCCCCCCCCCCCCCCCCCCCCCCCCCCCCCCCCCCCCCCCCCCCCCCCCCCCCCCCCCCCCCCCCCCCCCCCCCCCCCCCCCCCCCCCCCCCCCCCCCCCCCCCCCCCCCCCCCCCCCCCCCCCCCCCCCCCCCCCCCCCCCCCCCCCCCCCCCCCCCCCCCCCCCCCCCCCCCCCCCCCCCCCCCCCCCCCCCCCCCCCCCCCCCCCCCCCCCCCCCCCCCCCCCCCCCCCCCCCCCCCCCCCCCCCCCCCCCCCCCCCCCCCCCCCCCCCCCCCCCCCCCCCCCCCCCCCCCCCCCCCCCCCCCCCCCCCCCCCCCCCCCCCCCCCCCCCCCCCCCCCCCCCCCCCCCCCCCCCCCCCCCCCCCCCCCCCCCCCCCCCCCCCCCCCCCCCCCCCCCCCCCCCCCCCCCCCCCCCCCCCCCCCCCCCCCCCCCCCCCCCCCCCCCCCCCCCCCCCCCCCCCCCCCCCCCCCCCCCCCCCCCCCCCCCCCCCCCCCCCCCCCCCCCCCCCCCCCCCCCCCCCCCCCCCCCCCCCCCCCCCCCCCCCCCCCCCCCCCCCCCCCCCCCCCCCCCCCCCCCCCCCCCCCCCCCCCCCCCCCCCCCCCCCCCCCCCCCCCCCCCCCCCCCCCCCCCCCCCCCCCCCCCCCCCCCCCCCCCCCCCCCCCCCCCCCCCCCCCCCCCCCCCCCCCCCCCCCCCCCCCCCCCCCCCCCCCCCCCCCCCCCCCCCCCCCCCCCCCCCCCCCCCCCCCCCCCCCCCCCCCCCCCCCCCCCCCCCCCCCCCCCCCCCCCCCCCCCCCCCCCCCCCCCCCCCCCCCCCCCCCCCCCCCCCCCCCCCCCCCCCCCCCCCCCCCCCCCCCCCCCCCCCCCCCCCCCCCCCCCCCCCCCCCCCCCCCCCCCCCCCCCCCCCCCCCCCCCCCCCCCCCCCCCCCCCCCCCCCCCCCCCCCCCCCCCCCCCCCCCCCCCCCCCCCCCCCCCCCCCCCCCCCCCCCCCCCCCCCCCCCCCCCCCCCCCCCCCCCCCCCCCCCCCCCCCCCCCCCCCCCCCCCCCCCCCCCCCCCCCCCCCCCCCCCCCCCCCCCCCCCCCCCCCCCCCCCCCCCCCCCCCCCCCCCCCCCCCCCCCCCCCCCCCCCCCCCCCCCCCCCCCCCCCCCCCCCCCCCCCCCCCCCCCCCCCCCCCCCCCCCCCCCCCCCCCCCCCCCCCCCCCCCCCCCCCCCCCCCCCCCCCCCCCCCCCCCCCCCCCCCCCCCCCCCCCCCCCCCCCCCCCCCCCCCCCCCCCCCCCCCCCCCCCCCCCCCCCCCCCCCCCCCCCCCCCCCCCCCCCCCCCCCCCCCCCCCCCCCCCCCCCCCCCCCCCCCCCCCCCCCCCCCCCCCCCCCCCCCCCCCCCCCCCCCCCCCCCCCCCCCCCCCCCCCCCCCCCCCCCCCCCCCCCCCCCCCCCCCCCCCCCCCCCCCCCCCCCCCCCCCCCCCCCCCCCCCCCCCCCCCCCCCCCCCCCCCCCCCCCCCCCCCCCCCCCCCCCCCCCCCCCCCCCCCCCCCCCCCCCCCCCCCCCCCCCCCCCCCCCCCCCCCCCCCCCCCCCCCCCCCCCCCCCCCCCCCCCCCCCCCCCCCCCCCCCCCCCCCCCCCCCCCCCCCCCCCCCCCCCCCCCCCCCCCCCCCCCCCCCCCCCCCCCCCCCCCCCCCCCCCCCCCCCCCCCCCCCCCCCCCCCCCCCCCCCCCCCCCCCCCCCCCCCCCCCCCCCCCCCCCCCCCCCCCCCCCCCCCCCCCCCCCCCCCCCCCCCCCCCCCCCCCCCCCCCCCCCCCCCCCCCCCCCCCCCCCCCCCCCCCCCCCCCCCCCCCCCCCCCCCCCCCCCCCCCCCCCCCCCCCCCCCCCCCCCCCCCCCCCCCCCCCCCCCCCCCCCCCCCCCCCCCCCCCCCCCCCCCCCCCCCCCCCCCCCCCCCCCCCCCCCCCCCCCCCCCCCCCCCCCCCCCCCCCCCCCCCCCCCCCCCCCCCCCCCCCCCCCCCCCCCCCCCCCCCCCCCCCCCCCCCCCCCCCCCCCCCCCCCCCCCCCCCCCCCCCCCCCCCCCCCCCCCCCCCCCCCCCCCCCCCCCCCCCCCCCCCCCCCCCCCCCCCCCCCCCCCCCCCCCCCCCCCCCCCCCCCCCCCCCCCCCCCCCCCCCCCCCCCCCCCCCCCCCCCCCCCCCCCCCCCCCCCCCCCCCCCCCCCCCCCCCCCCCCCCCCCCCCCCCCCCCCCCCCCCCCCCCCCCCCCCCCCCCCCCCCCCCCCCCCCCCCCCCCCCCCCCCCCCCCCCCCCCCCCCCCCCCCCCCCCCCCCCCCCCCCCCCCCCCCCCCCCCCCCCCCCCCCCCCCCCCCCCCCCCCCCCCCCCCCCCCCCCCCCCCCCCCCCCCCCCCCCCCCCCCCCCCCCCCCCCCCCCCCCCCCCCCCCCCCCCCCCCCCCCCCCCCCCCCCCCCCCCCCCCCCCCCCCCCCCCCCCCCCCCCCCCCCCCCCCCCCCCCCCCCCCCCCCCCCCCCCCCCCCCCCCCCCCCCCCCCCCCCCCCCCCCCCCCCCCCCCCCCCCCCCCCCCCCCCCCCCCCCCCCCCCCCCCCCCCCCCCCCCCCCCCCCCCCCCCCCCCCCCCCCCCCCCCCCCCCCCCCCCCCCCCCCCCCCCCCCCCCCCCCCCCCCCCCCCCCCCCCCCCCCCCCCCCCCCCCCCCCCCCCCCCCCCCCCCCCCCCCCCCCCCCCCCCCCCCCCCCCCCCCCCCCCCCCCCCCCCCCCCCCCCCCCCCCCCCCCCCCCCCCCCCCCCCCCCCCCCCCCCCCCCCCCCCCCCCCCCCCCCCCCCCCCCCCCCCCCCCCCCCCCCCCCCCCCCCCCCCCCCCCCCCCCCCCCCCCCCCCCCCCCCCCCCCCCCCCCCCCCCCCCCCCCCCCCCCCCCCCCCCCCCCCCCCCCCCCCCCCCCCCCCCCCCCCCCCCCCCCCCCCCCCCCCCCCCCCCCCCCCCCCCCCCCCCCCCCCCCCCCCCCCCCCCCCCCCCCCCCCCCCCCCCCCCCCCCCCCCCCCCCCCCCCCCCCCCCCCCCCCTCCATCATCCGATTCAGAGACATCTCTCCGGTTCGACCGAACTTCAGATTCAATTCTCTGTACTTAACGCCTTCTTTAAAGGCACAAACTGCTTGATGATCTGGTACATTTTCAACTGTGTGATGCAATGTGATCCACCTCTGGATGTAATCCCTCAGAGTTTCATTCGGTTTCTGCACGCAAGACCGCAATTCCGTAAGGCCTGCAGGTCGCTTGCATGTTCCTTCAAATGTGGTGACAAACACTCGGGAGAGATCCTCCCAAGTGTAAATGCTGCTGGGTGCTAACTGATTCAGCCACGCTCTGGCCGAGCCTTCTAACATGAGAGGCAGGTGCTTCATGGCTACCTCATCGTTCCCACCGCCAATCTGGACAGCCACTCGGTAATCTTCGAGCCAAGTATCGGGCTTGGACTCACCGGTGAACTTACTAACTCCAGTCGCCAACCTGAAGTTGGGAGGAATTACAGCGGCTCTGATGGCTCGACTGAAACACTCCGGCCCTGAAACATGTACTCTGCTACTGGTAGGCGCATCTCTGTCGTGGCCTTCTCGGTGAGCTCTATTCCTGTCGACCAAACCTTGAACGAGAATGGATCTCGCATCAAAGCCTGGTTCCCTGGGGTCGACTGGAATTCTCCGCCCAACACTATGAGGGCGCTTGTCAACCTGCTGTCGAGGCACATATGATCCACTCCTCGGGGGAGGGGTTGGCACTCGACGTCGATCATCACGATCGAATCGGTGATCATACTGCTCATTCCTTCTGTACTGATCACGCCGGTCTCCACGTCCCTCACGCCTCGGAGGCGATCTTGGGCTGTGAGCCGACTGGCCCCCCCCCCCCCCCCCCCCCCCCCCCCCCCCCCCCCCCCCCCCCCCCCCCCCCCCCCCCCCGCTGCCCGGAGCAACGCTCTGATTTGCAACAAGCCTCTGCCAGCCTCTGACTGGGAGGGCTGAATCGACTCTGCTATACGGGCCGCAGCCGCCAAATTCTGAATCGGAGTACGATATACCTGCGCCCCCCCCCCCCCCCCCCCCCCCCCCCGTCGACTGGATTCTGGAGCCCGTTGACGCGCTCGCTCGTCGAGTATTCGCTGGAGATTCTCCAGTCGAGTGCGCTCGGCCAAGTTAGCCAAGCGCGCGTCCTCCAAGGCTCGGGCCTCGGGGGTTCCCCCCCCCCCCCCCCCCCCCCCCCCCCCCCCCCCCCCCCCCCCCCCCCCCCCCCCCCCCCCCCCCCCCCCCCCCCCCCCCCCAGGGAGATACTCCTCGTGAGGACGCGACGGGTCGCCCCCATCCGCGCCTCCGTCAGCGCGGGGGAAACCGGGAGGACTGTGTGGCCCATCGATCACCAGAACCTCTGCAGCTGGGTCACTGCTGTCGCACCCCCCCCCCCCCCCCCCCCCCCCCCCCCCCCCCCCCCCCCCCCCCCCCCCCCCCCCCCCCCCCCCCCCCCCCCCCCCCCCCCCCCCCCCCCCCCCCCCCCCCCCCCCCCCCCCCCCCCCCCCCCCCCCCCCCCCCCCCCCCCCCCCCCCCCCCCCCCCCCCCCCCCCCCCCCCCCCCCCCCCCCCCCCCCCCCCCCCCCCCCCCCCCCCCCCCCCCCCCCCCCCCCCCCCCCCCCCCCCCCCCCCCCCCCCCCCCCCCCCCCCCCCCCCCCCCCCCCCCCCCCCCCCCCCCCCCCCCCCCCCCCCCCCCCCCCCCCCCCCCCCCCCCCCCCCCCCCCCCCCCCCCCCCCGTGCAGGGGAAGGGGAAGAAGTCCGCTCGGGGCGGATCTTCCTCGAGGACTGCTCTGCCCAAGGATTGGATCCAGGGCGACTGGATGCCGTCGGTGATTCGGCAGGATGATCTCGATGATCCCCCCCCCCACTGTCGTGGTTCTAACTCTGACAGTGATGTAGGGGGGTATGTATGGAGAGGCTAGATCTTAGCTATGGAGGAGTTGTAAGCACACGAGGATTACGAGTTCAGGCCCTTCTCGGAGGAAGTAACAGCCCTACGTCTCGGTGCCCGGAGGCGGTCGACTGAATTATGTGTGTATGAATAACAGGGGTGCCAACCCTTGATACTGAGGAGGGGGTGGCTTATATAGAGTTCGCCAGGCCCCTCCAGCCCTCAGTAATGCAGGGTTTAAAGTACATTAAGACTGGGGGTTACTGGTAACGCCCCTAATAAAGTGCTATGATGACCATAAAAGCTACTTAATGACCGACCGTTTGCGTGCAGGGTGACTTTAGATCTCCTGGCAGTCGAGTGGTTGGATCTTGGTCGAGTGATTGCTTCGTGGTCGAGTGTCTTGAATCCGTCGAGTGGGATACCTCCAAGTCGATTGAAAGGTGACTTCTTCTAGGGATGTCCTTGGGTAGGGTACTTAGGACAGGTCCATGCCCCTATCCTAGGTACATAGCTTCATCATTAGCCCCCGAATGGATCGAGGTTCGAGTGGGGAAGGAGTTGGGGATCTTTCCGACTGGTTCTTCATGTTATATGAACGTCTTGTTTTGGATCAATTGTCACGGATGACGTCGTCAACTTCTTTCAGTCGCCTTGATCCATTCTTGGCCTCTTGTCGAGTGAATTTCTTTACTTGTGAAGTTCCGAGTGACGGTGTGAAAGGGATCTTCTGTTTGACGAGTTGTTCTGCGGCCCGCGGATTTTGCGGGATTTGAATTTCGGGAAGCGCGCGGGACGGGGGCGGCCCCCCCCCCCCCCCCCCCCCCCCCCCCCCCCCCCCCCCCCCCCCCCCCCCCACGTACCGCGCGCGCGCCTGTTGCGGGATTTGACGGGATTGCCTGGGCCTACCAGTCAGCCACTCGGAAGCGACCTCTTATAAGCTGCCGGCTCGGGACCCCCGAACAGTGCGCCTTCACTTTTCCCCCTTCCTTCACAAGATCCTCCGCCCCCCCCCCCCCCCCCCCCCCCCCCCCCCCCCCCCCCCCCCCCCCCCCCCCCCCCCCCCCCCCCCCCCCCCCCCCCCCCCCCCCCCCCCCCCCCCCCCCCCCCCCCCCCCCCCCCCCCCCCCCCCCCCCCCCCCCCCCCCCCCCCCCCCCCCCCCCCCCCCCCCCCCCGGATGATCTCGATGATCTGGTCGAGGGGGGATTCATTCCCCACGAATCTGCGCGTCTCCCGGGGAAAGAAGTCGAACCCCAGCCTCTTGATGGTGAGTGCGTCCTCCTCACCACCCATATCGATCGTGGATTCTCTCTGCCTCCTCATCCTTTTTTCCGGAGCTTCTTGAACTTCTTCGGAGCGCAGCTCCATCACTTTACTCCCAATTCTATTGTGTATCTTGCTGCTTTCGTTTCCTTGTGTGAAAACTTCTTGGGTTGCCGCCCCCATTGGGGACTCTTCAAGCACATCTTCACTTGCCGCTCTCAGTCGGTCAAGAAGGCCAAGTCGAGTGACGAACGGACGCAGGTGATCCAGCTGTGTGGGGGCCTGGC
>JAAAWM010011982.1:137500-139227 GCA_036873465.1 Thinopyrum obtusiflorum | reverse complement strand
GCTCGGGAGCGATATGCGCAAATGGATCAACAAAAGAAAGATGAACTACTTAAGAAGCGTCGTGAAGCATATAAACAGAATAAAGCTCGACAATCAGCACATACACGAGAGTTAGCACTCTCCCAACTACGAAGCCCGCCCGTTAATATAGGTGCACTTTGCCAACATTTACAATTATGTATTATCAGTTATTAATTTCATATTTATAATACAACTAACCCACCTGATCTTTGATTATTTAACAAGGAGACACTGCCGGGAACAAGGAAAATGAGGCCCCTGATGAAAATAGCAAATGGCTAAGCAGAAATGACACTTACCAAAGGGTGTCAGTTCATGTGCCATCTCAAGGGCAAGAAAGCCAACCAAGTGGTATGATGGCAAATTCTGTAATAAAATAAATGCAACTATGTTAATAATTCATATCTAATGTAGCTATATGCGTGATGCTTTTTCTATGTAGATTTTGTTGACATTAACAAAAGTTGTAATGTTGAACCCGCACCATTCATCATTCAACCACAACCCATAGATCCAAAGGAGCGGAAGAGGCAACGAGATAGGGAACGATATGCACAAATGGATAGCAAAAAAAAAAGATGAATTGCTTAGAAGACAACGTGAAGCCCGTCAAAAAAGAAAATCATCAACATGGAACAAGGAGAATGAGGATACTGCTGAAGATAGCGAATGGCTAAGCAATAATGTCACGTACCAAAGGCAATCAAATCATATGCCATTTCAAGGGCAAGAAATCCTCCCAGCTGGTACGAAGGATACTCGCACCAGATTAAGATGAATGCAATGATGTAAATAATTAATAGCACATCGGCAAGCTGATTGTTTGAAGTTGTTTGGTCATATAGAAATGAAAGTAAGTATGTTAATAATTTTGGCCCAATGAAGCTATTAGCAGCTGTGTGATTACTTCTTTGTCTTTCGCACACTGCTCTTTGCGGCAGCTACGATACCTGTGCTCTAGATTGGGGTCATCATCATAGAAGTAAAGCTCCAGGTGACTGCACTCTGAGCCATCTTGTCTGCCAAACAATCGTATGTTGTGATACATCTGTCCATGGGCACGAAACGTGTAGGTAGGATGCTTTGATGTATTTGTGGTATCACTATGAAGGTGACAGTACAGTGAGGTGAACGAGAAATGCCCATTGAAAAACCTGATATTGTCACGAAAGTGCCTAGCATCAAGGTCTGCACTCGTCCAAAGCCTCATGAGATCGGGTGGTGTAACTGAATTGGCCAGTTTGGTCTTCCCATTACGGCAACAAAACCCTTTGGACTCATGCTCAAACCTCTTTGCACCACAAAGTTTGCAATCCTCAACGGGCTTTAACATGTGTGTGTCTGTTTGGATTTTCTTGTACACCATGTCATAGGGATCTGGGACACTTGAAATTGAATCAGAGTCATCCTCATCCATTTCGACATCCTCATCGGTGTCGTCCTCTAAAATGATAGTTAACAACATGAGTCCAAAAAACATGCACAATACATACACGTGATGACATGGAATATGACAAAATTACCATTTCCAGCGAACACGTAACCTTCCTCATCTTCGGAGTCTTCCTCCAATATGACTCCCTCATCGTCACCTATCGTTCAATTATTTATGAGCTCATGTTTAAAAATAGGTCATGGAGTTAATCTAATGAAGAAATGTTACCATCATCATTAACTTGTGAGTGAGTTTGATGTATTTGAATAGA